>VWZZ01004235.1:84720-102693 GCA_013399095.1 Psophia crepitans | reverse complement strand
TCCGCCCCCCCCCCCCCCAGTCCTCCCGCCCCCCCATCTCCTGCTGCCCCAAGGGGGTTTCTTCCCTTTTCCTGCAGGGAGGGAGAGGGGGGCAAGGGCTGCCTGTCCGCTCCCAACCTGAGAAAAGCCTCCTCTGGCCCCGCAGCAGGAGGAGGAGGAGGAAGGTGCTATTGCTGCAAACTGGGTGAAGGACAAAGCTGGGAAGGGCTGGTGCGCCGGGGGCGGCCCGGGGGCAGCTCTGCCACGGCGGCTTGGTGGGGCGAGGGCAGGTGCGTGGGCACGGGCGCTGCCGGGCTGCTGCTCCCGCGCTCCCCTGCCAGAATAAATAAATATTTACAGCGTATAAATAAATAGGGCAGGGACTGCTGCAGCACGGAGCCCGCTGGGGCAGGGCCAGCCCGCAGCCAGGGCCCCGCCGGCGCTCTAAGGCACGAGGAGGCCGAGCCAAGTGCCCCGGGCAGGCTCAGCCTCGTCCTCCCCATGGTGGGACCCACAGCACTGGGTGCCCCCCAGGGCTGGCAGCACGCCCCCGCTCTGGGCTGGGAGCAGGCTGGGCAGTGCTGCCCACGAGGGCCCTGCTGCTGCCTGCAATGAGCTGGAACCCACCGAGACGGAGCTGGAGCCACCTCAACCTCAGCAGGAGCACCGGACACCAACGCAGCCGGGCCCCACGCCGGGCTCCAGCACCCACTGCCGTCGCTCGGGCTCCCCAGAGAGCCGGGCAGCTGCGGGCAGCCACCGCCTCCGCACGGCATCCCCATCCCGAGCGGGGAGCCGGAGCAGAGCTCAGCGCTTCAGGCTGTGTCACTGCGGCGCCCCGTGTCCCGCTGCACCAGCCGCGCAGCCCCAGGCCCATCGCGCCTCTGGACAGCCCCAGTGACCGCGCGGAAGATNCAGCGCCTACTCCCCCCCCGTTAGTCCAACTTCTCCAGCACCGAGGGCACGTAGACCAGGCTGAGCTCGCTCCCGAAGTTGCAGACGATGGCGGCGTTCTCCAGCACAAGGATCTGCCGGGCGGGCTGCGACTCGTTGCTCTTCCCCAGGTAGACGGTCTGGAGCAGGTCGCCGTAGCCGATGTCCCAGAAGGAGACGCAGCCCTGGCCTCCCGTCACCAGCAGGCTGTCGGAGATGACGCCCAGGCTGGCACCGCAGCCCATCTCCTGCGCGGAACGAGAGCACGTCAGCGTGCCGGGCCCGGGGCAGGAACTCCTCGGCACGGCCGGCTGCTGCCCAGCTTCTGCGGCCAGCCCCTGCCGCGGCCAGGAAGAGGCCGTTTAGGCACAGCCCCTCTGTCAGCCCGGCCCCGCGGGCGCACACGTCCTGGAACGGGGCCACAGAGCCTCGCGGCGGGACAGCGCGGCCTGGCCACGCAGCCGATTCAGTCTTTTCCGAGCTTGTTCTGTTTACAGACAGGGAAGTTCTCCAAAGCACATGGAGTTTTAACCGAGATCCCTTCACAACCACAAGCCCAGCAGAGGTGGGCTGCAGGGTTGGGTGGGGTCCAGAAAAGCACAGAAGCACCCTTAAGCTTCCCCTGGCTGCTCCCCAGCTACCAACCTGCTGGATAGAATAGAGCTTGATCCCCGAGCTGCGGTCCCAGATGCTGATGATGTCATCCAAGCCGCTGCTGATGACGCAAGACGTTGTACAGGTGAGGGAGGTGACGTCCCCTCGGTGGGCGTACATGTGGCTGACCTTGCTCCCCGTCAGCACGTCCCAAAGGCAGATGGCACCGTCCTGGCCCCCGCTCGCTAGCACCATCGTCTGCAAGGACACGGGCAGAGCCCCATCAGGAACGCGGTGGACGGCAGACAGTGCCCTCCCATCGCACGCCGGGGCCTGGCCGCGGGCACGGGAAGCTGCTGAACACAGGGCAGTTCTGTACACAAGGACTTCCCGCGCTCCGGGCACACGCACGGGCTGCCAGAGTCCCAGGAACGTGGGATGAAACTGGAACTAGTCTGGAGAAGAGGAGGCTGAGGGCAGCCCTGATGGCTCTCTGCAGCTCCCTGACAGGTGGGGTGGGCAGGGGGGGTTGGTCTCTGCTCCCCAGCACCAAGGGGTGGGACAAGAGGGAACGGCCCCAAATGGCTCCCGGGGAGGGTCAGGCTGGAGATGAGGAAACATTCCTTCCCCGGCAGAGGGGTCAGGGCTGGGGACAGGCTGCCCAGGGAGGGGGCAGTCCCCGTCCCTGGGGGGGTTCAAACAGTGTGTGGCCGTGGCACTGCGGGGCAGGGGGCAGGAGCCATGGGGGGTGGGTTGACTTGATGATCCCAGAGGTCTTTTCGTTATGATCCTTAACGATCCTGCGATTCTGTGACTCTGCCCACTGGGTGGATTCCCTGCCTTTGCAGGGGTGTTGGAGCCGGCCGGAGGTAACAGCCCCCCAGCCCAGCAGGACCCCCAGCTGCAGCGAAACCTGAATTCATTTGCAAGGCTGTACAGCGCCTGGGGAGTCACCCTCTCCCTTCCCAGGGCAGCCCAAAGCCTCCGTGGGGGCTGGCTGCAGAGCAGGGCACGCTCCGCCGGAGCCCGTGCGTCAGCGCAGCCAAACCTCCGCTGCCCCTCTCGGGAGACAGCCGGTCCCCGGGGCGGCAGGCAGGCGTGGGGCAGGGAGCGGTTCAGGGGCCGGTGTCAGGCCCTGCTCTGCCCGCAGAGCTGCCCTCAGAACGGCCGACCCCGCAGCCGTGCAGCGGGATGGGGCTCTCCCGCTGCAACCAGGGCAGCGAGAGAAAGCGCCTCCAGGGAAAGGGATCGCTGCGCTCGCGGTTGGCTGCACGGGCAAAGAACGGTTCGGGTTGTAAGGCACACGGTGAGCGCGCCGCTCCAGCCGCCAGCGAACCCGCTGCACCCCCAGAGGAGCGCGCACCAGCTTCTCTGCACGTCGATCGGAACCGCGGCTCGGTAGCCACGCAGAAGGGTGCTCTCAGGGGTGCAGCCCCAGCCGCACCTTACCTGATCGATGTACACCGCTGTGATTGCTCCTGAGTGACCCTGCAGCGTGAACAAACAGCACGAGTCTTCCAGCCGAAACACCTGCGGGGGGGAAGAGGCAGATGTGAGCGGCGGCGGCGCAGCCGTGCTGCAGCGCGATGCTGCCTGGGCCTGCTCGCAAAGCAGCAGCTCTCACGGTACCCACCTCGCTGCCAGCCCCTTCTCACGGCAGCCAGGGCCTGTGGCAGCTTTGGGGCAGCGGGTACAGCGGATGCTGCTGCCAAGGGCAGGGGAAGAGTACTCGAATGCTGCGCTCAGTTCTGGGCCCTCAGCACCAGAAGGACATGGAGGGGCTGGAGCGTGTCCAGAGAAGGGCAGCGGGTGGGGAAGGGGCTGGAGCCCCAGTCCAGGGGGGCGGCTGAGGGACCTGGGGGCTCAGTCTGGAGAAGAGGAGGCTGAGGGCAGCCCTGATGGCTCTCTGCAGCTCCCTGACAGGAGGGGTGGGCAGGGGGGGTTGGTCTCTGCTCCCCAGCACCAAGGGGTGGGACAAGNGTGGGGCAGTGCTGGGCTGGGCACTGCTGGGGTCACGGCTGGTCTTTTCCAACCAAAATGATTCATGGCAAAGACAGGGGTTCCCCAGAACCCAGACCCTGCCATTCGGAAGTCCCCCACCCCTACGGCAAGAGGATCTCACACTGAGACACCTCACAGCAGGCTCTGTCCCCTAACTCCAGCGAGGAGCCCCAGCCAGGCAGACGACCGTAACACAGGGAACACTGTGTTCCCAACACCCCTCTACCTTTGTGCACATACACACACCAGCTCTGCCCCCCCCCCACATATGGACAAGCTGACGTCCCGCCATGTCCACGGGGCGGCGAAGCACCCAGAAGCACCCACCCCCCCAGCGGTTCGAGGGCAGCAGCAGCCCAGCACCGCAGCCGAGGAAGCCTTACTCGCAGAGTGTGGTCCTGGCTGCCGGTGACCAGCCGTCCGGCCGCAGCCTTCAGCGCCGTGATCGGCTTCTGGTGGGCACAGGACACGGTGTGGGTGAGCTGACACGTGATGATGTCGTTGCTGCTGAAGATGGGGGAGGACGGGATGCTGCTCCTGCTCGGGGCTCCTGTGGGGAGACACACGGGTCAGCCCTCAGGGCAGCGGGCACAGCCTCACGCTCCCAGACTGCTATCACCCCGAAACGGCGTGACGCCAGGCATGCCTGGGTGCTGAACTTCAGGGAATTTGGAGCTGGTCCTCCCAAGAGCCGAACACTTGGCGCCCTGGCTGACACCAAGAGAGGTGAGAGCCTGCTTGCAGACCCCAGGACATCCCTCCAGGAATGTGGCTTCTGGAGCAAGGCCAGGGCTTCTCTCCCCTCCAGGCCACTCCAGAAGCAAAGGAGACACTGCGCTGTGAACCCGTTACTGCCGCTGAGTAGTTTTGTGTGTGTTGTGGGTGTGCCGAGGCCTCAGGCTACGTCGTGGTTGCGTGGGGCTACGTGGTGTCCAAGCAAGTGGGAAAAGACCTTGCTGAAGGAGAAAGTAAGTGAGAAGTGGGAGAGGAAGGAGGTAGGGGCAGAGCTGACCCTGAAACACACGCCCCAGGCTCCAGACCTATGCATTGGAGAAAACCCGCACTCCAGATGCTCTCCCTGCACAGAGTATTCCTCATCTCTTCACAGCAGCTGGTCTGGAACCCTGCAACACCGGGTACCTTTGGGGCAGAGCGCTACCACGACAGTTTATGAAGTGGACGTGAGGAAGAGTCAGCTGCAAGAAGGCAAGGGCAGAGGAAAAGGCTCGTCGGAGCTCAGAGCGGCGCACAGCACGCTCGGACGCTTGCTTACCTCGGAACTGCAGGTGGTTCAAGGACGTGTGTGTCTCCAGGGAAAAGAAATCTAGAGAGCCATTCAACCGGGCAGCGACGATCCTGAGGGAGAAAGGCAGGCGCGTGAGGAGAGGTCCTTCCCCGCTCTCACGGGGCGAGGAGCCCCCCGCCCTTCCGAGGCAGAGCACAAGCCACGCAGGCTGTGAGGAGGCACCCCTGACTGCAAGGAAGAGGGCTCAGAAATTGCACTAAGCTCAGACCACAGAACAAACTGGCAGACTGCGACGCCGCTGGAGTAAGAGCACACAGAAACCAGTGGCCCAGAGGCCCCAGCTCCAGCCCTGAATTATTCTGGGCATCCAGCTCCTAGTAAGACCGAATATCTCTAGGAAGAAGTGGCTGCTGGGACAGACCCGGACCAGGAACGCTCGCTCCACCGTGCCCAGCTTGAGAGGTGGAGGTGTGGGAAGGACGAGACGTCCCAGCTGAGCCTCTGCCATCCGGAGCTGTGGCAGGAGGGCCAGAGCTGGGGCCCTGGCTCACACCGTGTGTTCTCCTCCCCTCGCAGGAGGTCACCCAGCACAAGCGCCATTACCTGTTGTTCAGGAAGACAAGTGCTGTGATGCCCGATTGGCCTTCGTCGTTAGTGCTGCGGAGGGTCCCCTCGATGGCATCCCACACCTGGAAGGAGAAGGGTCAGTGCCATGATCTTGACCAGTGTCACATGCCAAGGGGTCGGCGGTCCGGGTAAGAGCTAACCTGAGCTGTGCCACGGACACCCCCAGCCCCCCGCTGCCCCATCCTGACCAAGGAGCCTGGTGGCAGCTCCCGCTGGGCACTGAGGGTCACAGCCATCGGTATCCTTCCATCTATCTTAAAGTGAAGCAGCAAGCGCTTGAGCAAACGTCCTGTTGTTTGACAGCAGAAATGAGAAACAGAATTCTTTTCTTCCAGAAGGACCCCCCAGGAGCTGTAAGGACCCCAGTGCTGGCCAGCCTCTCCAGGGACACGACCCGCACGCTGGGCCCTGCTCTGGCTGGAGGTCTGTCCAGTGCTGCACAACATGGGGCTCCCCACGATGGGAAGGACCTAAGATCACACTCTCCCTCTTTTTCCTTCTAGCGTTACTGCCAATAAATGGTATTTTAACCAACCCTTCCAAATCCGCCTGCCTTTTTTACTGGGGTCCTGCTGCACGGGCTCCTGCCGCACACCCCCTGCTCCCAGCACCCCTCTTCGCTCCCGGTCAGCCCAGCATCTCCCCTGTTCCGAGCATGACACGCTCTGGATTTTGAAGCAATATTGTGATGTGGACTGGAAACAAGATTCAGCAGGAGAATTCAGTCAGCGTCTCAAGGCAGCAGCTCAGAAGAAATTATCTGAGCTGAAAATCGTATTTAAAGGACAAAGAAAACCAGTGGAGTGGCCTGTGTCGCTGCTGGGAGGAGTGAGAGCTGCTCGCACACAGCACAGGTACAACAGGTTAAAAATAATTTTAATTTAAAATGTGTTTGTTTAAAAAAACCCCTGCATTTATTTTGAAGGAAAAATTAGAAATGAAGGAAAAATGAAATTAAACGAATTCCGAAAGTTCCTCAGTGGAGGAGATTTACATTTCCAATTCAAATTTTCTTCCAAACCCATGTCATTCCCAGAGAATTCCTATTCATCTCACTCCATTTCATGACCGACCAGCGACACTGCTTAATGACATGGCAATCTTCAAGCTTCGTCAGTCTGGAAGAGCTGCTATTATTTAGCACCAACCGAAGAATTTTTTTCCTTACGCTAAGAACTCCTTTGAAATGGAATACTTCAACCCTCGAGAACCAGAACAGAAGATAAGCAAAGCACTGATCAAAGGAGAAGCTGTTGTGGATAATTTAAAAACCGATCGCAGGTGACAACAGGCACCGACACCGTAATTCCTGCTCTGTCCTAAAACCGGATTAAGCTGAAACGCTGCGATTTGCAGTGCAGACAAGGAGTTCTGCCCTGGGATCTCTCCTGCCCTGCACCCTGAGAGGCTGCGTGCCTGGTGCTGGGCACGCACAGTGCCACCAGCTCTGCACAGAGCCGCAGCGGCAGCTTGCCCAGGCTGGCAGCGAGCCTTGCTCCTCACCTCCAGCTTCCCGTTACTCCGGCCAGCCACAATCAGGTTCCCTTGCAGGTCCAGGCTCCAGACGGAGCTCTCCAAGTCTCCTCCCCAGGAATGAAGCGATGACGGTTTGTCAAATCCCGTAAAAGACTCGTCCCCCAGGCTCCTCCTGCGGCTGCCGCAGCCTCCCTCCTCGGTCCCGCAGCCCAGGGAGCGGGGATTGCCGCTCCCCGCGCAGAAGCCAGCCTGCCCGTGCGGGGCTGAGAGGCCAGCGAAGTTCATGCAGTTGGAGCTGCTGTGCTCTTCATACGCCTTCCCGACCAGGCTGCGGAAATCGTACCCGGTCTCTTTCTGGCGACTGCCCACAGCACGGAGCCGTGTCTCCGACTCGGCCACCTTCACCTGCTCAGAGAAGTTCGTGTCAATGAGAGATGTGAGGTCTGGCTGGTCGCAGAAAAGCGGCGGCTGGGGAGGGCTGAGCATCCGTTTGAGCTGGTGACTGTTCTCGAAAGAGTCATCCAGACCGTTCTTGCCATCCGGACTGAGGTCCCAGCTTTCCTGGTAATCAAAAATGCCACTGCTGTCTCTTCGTAACCTAAAACGCAGTAAGAAAAGGTCAGTTCTCCACCTCCACCGTCTGAGGGGGCTGATTTGTGACAGAAGGGGTTGCACCGGCTGCTGAGCAGCGATTGCAGCTGACTGACTTGCTGCAGACACCGCGTACCTTGGTTTGGGAATAACAGTGAGGCAGTCGCCAGTCTGAGCATCCCACACACGGATCTGGCCCACCAGGCAGCAGCTGACGAGCAGCATGCCATCGCTAGCCAGGCATTCGATGTCCTGGGAAGGAAGAACAAGCAGAGCTGAGCACGTAGGACCACCGAGGCCTCCGGACTCTGACAATCACTTTGCATGTGGCTGAGGAACTAGTGGTGAATAAATTTTATGTCCAAACGACAGGGCTGGCTTAGCAACCTAGGGACGCTCTGAGAACACGAGTATCTCTTTGCCCAGAGCCCTCCCTGTGCACGAGACTGATGCCATTCAAACAGACTCTGTCTGGCTTCCCTTTCCCTGACACAGGACGGCCCAAAGAGGTGGTCAGATCAGGAACAGAGGTGCAGCTTCTCTGGTAGACACGGCAGAGTCTCTGAAACTCCACCTGACTGGGCGCTCTGTTTCATCTCAGAATGGGAAGAAACATCTTTCCCCTCAAGGAAAATGAGGGAATTGAGCAGCAGCACACTTCTGTGCAAACCCATGGATCCTTCTAGCTTTGGAAACACCACTGAACAGTCCAAACCTCTGCAGTAACTTCTGGGAAGCAGGAAAAAAGGATCCAGTAGGTGTTAAATATCAAAGAATCCAGACCTTGCCCAGCAAAGAAAGCTGGATGGGCCCAGCCCATTTATCTCTCTCTATATATACATATATCTGTATCTCACTCGCCCCGGCTGCCAGCCTCCACGGCTGCATTACTGCCAGCAGAGCTGGCCTGTCCTTCCTGAGGGCTGGTACTTCGGTAAACAAAGCCAACAGCAGGTGCATGGCACAAGTCAGTAAAACCCCTTTCTGGTAAGGACTGCGCCCGTCCCACCTACCATGAGGTGACCTCTGAGAACCAAGGGGACGATCTCAGTCTCGGGTGGGGAGTAGCCGTAATCGTCACAGGGCAGGTCCCCCCTCTTCCTCCTGCTGTGTGAGAGCCCGTTCTGCCCATAGTTCTTGGGGCAGAACACCCGGTACAGGCAGAAGAGCAGGAGGACCAGGATAATGCCTGAGGCCAGTCCCAGAGCAGCCACTCTGGCGGGAGAGACAAACCGATACAAAGAGAAAAAGAAGGTGAGATAAAAGATCCGATTATTAGTCCACAGATAGAGTTTGAAAAATCCTGTGAAAGAATTACGTGTGTTGCTGATCTAAATTTTGCAGCTGAAAAAAATTTCCAATAAGCTATAGTGATTTCTGGAAAATTAAAGGATTTTTTACATGGGAAAATGTCCATTTCAACATGATTTTCAGACGTTTCAATAAGAGAAGTACACAGCAACTCAGACTTTAAGAAAAACAGATGGGGATAATATGAAGTGCCTTCAATACAGCCCCAGGAGAATTGTAGACTCAGGGGGCAAGCTGGGAGCCTGTCTTCTCCGCAGGAAAGGAAGGTCCCTGCTTGCAGGAGAGTTTGGTCTAACACCCAGCAAAGCATTACTGAACCATGGCGTTTATTCCCAAAGACGAACTCCTATCCCCGCTACCCAGCGACAGACCCCGTAACGCATCAGGGGTGGTGCTGGGAGTAACAGTCTGAGCACCAGCGAGCCGTCCAATTGCCACACATTACAGCTTCATCTTCAACACGCAGGACTAATTGCAGGCTGGTTACTAGGTTAGGGCTAACACTTGCATATGTATCAAGTCTTTGCGCCATTTACCCACAGCCATCAATACATATTGACAAGCAGCTGCCACCACCAGCAGTGCCAGCTCACAACCCGGGCCGCACACAGCATCTCCTGCCAGGGAACTGGGAAAAGGCAAGGGATGAATTTAACGCTGCGCCAGCTGAGCTCGGGTGCCCTGAGCATTATGGGATTTTGCACTGAAGCTTTACAAATATTTTTTGTTCTCTTTTTTTTTTTCCCCCCCTCCCTCCAGGAGAAGAGCCAAAGAGCAGCTCGTGCCTCCCAGGGAGTTAAGGAACGGTCAGAAGGCTGTATCAAAGACTCTTTTACTTGTAAAGAGTGACATCCTGGTGCCCTTGCAGCTTGGATGAGGCTTGGTCAGGCTGAGCTTCAGCATCCAGCTTCCCACTGCTCGAAGATAAGAAGGGGTGGTAGCGGTTGGCCTCCTGGGGATGCCGCACCTCTAAGGCCTCTTGTGGGTTCAGGTACAGCGTGACAGGGATTGCTGGAAGGATGCTGATGTATCTGAAGGAACGGAAAGATGAGAAGAGCTTAGGAACGACAAACGCAAAAGACACAAAAACCCTCACAGGTTGCCAGCCCACCCTCTCACTAGCTGCCGAGGTGGGTCTCAGTACGTACCTTCACTCCAGCAGTTTCAGGTATTCTAAACTCGAGACCTCCTTGGAATTATTTTTCTCTAAAGATATTTCCCAGGTCTTAACCCTTAACTTTGTGGGAGAGCCAAAAGCAGAATAAACTGCTGATGAGATCAAACAGATCACACAGATTTAAGTCAGGATCTAATGATCTGGTCCGGCTTCCTGTACACTGCAGGCCAGAAGATCTCACTGTGAAGCTTCTTCAGCTCAGATGTCTCTATTCCTCACATGTACCATCACTTACAGATGACTGTATACAGAATTCTAAACATCACCTCAAGGGTAAAGGCAGACAGCAAGCAAGGGCACAGGAGAGAAACACAACCCTTGTTCTCAGCCAAACAGCCCTGGAGAGTTTGGTGCCTCTGCACCACACAGGAGGGCCTGTTTGTCTCCTCCTGAAGACACCTTTGGAGTAAGCCATGTGGAACCCAAATTGTCTAACTCAGAAGGAGAAAGGACAGAAGAAAGAAAACCGCTTGGGGTCAGTTCCAGAATTCAGAGTGCCTGCGGCACTCGATGCCAGCCCACTTGCCTTTTGGCCAGAGTGATATTGTAGTAGCTGAAGAGCGACGGCCAGTGTCTGAAGGAAAGCTTCCTCCAAATCTCCTCATCCTCTGCTCCCCAGGTAACCTCTGCTTCCGTTCCAAGCTCCGCCTGTCCATTCCCCCTGCCCTCTGGTCCCTGGGCCCAAGTGTGCCGGTTTGTCTCCAGCCTGCTCAGGGACTCCAGCCCTGACTTCTGCTCACGCTGCTGCGTCTGGTTTTCTGACAGCTGTATAGGGTCCGATGGGAAGACTGAGAGGTCAATCTTGGGGTCCCCAGCAGGTAGGACCCCTCCAGGAACAGGCATAGGAGGCAGACCTGCTTCACCCAAAGGACTTTGTTCGGTGACCTGGGACGTGAGGTAGGTGCGGAGACCAGCAGGATCCGTGTACACCAGGATTCCAATCCAGATCACCGTCCCAGCCTAGACATGAGGAGCAAGGAGACAAGGGCGTTTAGCAGAGGGCCTTCACACTCCGCCTCCAACGCCTCGTTACCTGTCTGCGCTGATCCACAACGTCCCAGCCACCGGTACGCCCTGCACTCGGCTGTACTCGGACTCCCAGCAGACCCTTATCCTCTGAGAGGATCGGGAGAGGTTGCACACCACACACAAAAACCGAACGCTGCTTTTCTGCGAGCCATCCGACTCTACGTGACGGGGGGAACCCCGCTTGTCCCGCAGAAACGCACACCAGGGACCAGCACGTCTGCGGCCCCCAAACAGGGCTGGAAAGGCTTAATTCAGGGTTCTCGTTCACGAACTCTGCAAGGCCTGCTGCGGTGGCCACGGTTCACACAATGTCCTACTTACTTAGCTAAACAGTGTTAGCTGACAGCAACAGACTGGCTGTGGTTTGCAGAGCCGAGGAACATGCACATTCCTCCGCTTCCACTACAGACACCCCGAACAGAGATGGGGGGGCCACAAGCAGGGGCAGTAACTGGTGTAACCGCTGCACTTACACCTGCAAAAGTCTTTCCTGTAGCAAAATATCTCTGTGTCTTTAGTCCAAATCATCTGCTGGAATAAAATATAAGTTCTGCTCTGTACACATCTCTCTCCACTCATACAGTCCTTAAAATCTGCTTATATAAAAGGAGATTTTTGTCTCAAAGCAAATACCAGAAAATCACCCACTTCCACCCAAACATCATGCAGAGAGCAGAGCCCTGGAGCTAATGCATGCAGAGCGATGTCCTTAGGGAAGTATCTCTTGAACTGTATTTACCATGGGGCAGCACAAGTCTTGCAAGGGAAGAAGGATGTATGAAAATGGTGGGCTTCTTTCCCTGCCCAGAAACCTGTTGGGGTTGGGTTAGTGTCCAGCAGGAAGGGACGGCGGGTAACAAACACCACATGGCATACCATGATGAGTCTCTGGGCCAGCCGGGTCCTGGCGAAGAAGTAAATCACCCGCAGCCTCTTTGGCAGGCGCAGGTTCCTGAAAGACGACGGCTGCAGGGTGATGGTGTGGGGGGTGGCAGGTCGCATAGCTGGCTGGCGCTCGTAGCGCTGGGAGCGGCTGACAGGCTTCGCCGGGGGCATGCAGGCTTCCGCGGGCAACCGTTTGTTCAGATCAGCAAGCTGCCAAGAGAGAAGCAAAGGTGTGAGAGCCAGGGCGATGAGGTCCCTCGAGAGAAACGTGTGCACATCAGTTACCTTCGGTACCTGCCTACGTCTGAGTTCCTACCTCCACCCTCGAGTCGATCTGTCCCAACTTTCTCTCCAGCACACATTCTTTTCTTCGCCCAGCCATGGTCATCTGTGACTGCATCTCCTTCCAGCCCATTTACCCCAAATCTGCGTGTTTATGTATCTGAGGGTGTCTTGTTCCCCCAAGCATTCGGTCCCCAATTCCTGCCTACGTGTAACCAAGCAAGCGCTGCCCCGGAGCTTCTGCAGCTCTGCCTTTTCTCTTTAGAGCATGAAAATCACCAGGTGTGCTTCTTTTAATCCCTCCCCAACAGCAGACAGGAAGACCCAGGGCAAAACGCCGTGTTCTCAGCCCTTCCTCACCTCCATACGGCGAATGTCAATGGAGAGCACGGTAGTGAAGAAAAACATTTGCAGAAAGAAGTCAGACACCAGGCCGACCACGGCGAAGAGGCAGAACTCCTGCAAACAGAACACATTGATTAGCTACGTGGAGACAACAGTAAATATTTCAACTTCAGAGAAAGGGAAAGCCAGCAAACTCTTGCCCAGACTGCAGGCCTGGGTCTATTTTACCGACAAATCCTGTTATCGGTATTTTGTAATAGTTGAGAGTTTAGTGCTAGACAAGTCCGTGTGAGAAGTCAAGAGCATATTTATTCAGGTTCGTGTTCTTTGCTCTTCTCAGCCCTAAAACATCAAAGCACCGAAGGATAAACTGGCAGAGGATGTTTTCCCACGTCACAAAGCCATGGCGGGGCTGCAGCCATCCCTCTCAGCCTCCCTGCGCCTGCGTTCAAATCACGAGGCCAAACAGCCTCCAACGGTCACAGTTTCCTGCACTTTACCAATAAACCTCAGCCCCGATTTCAAATCCCTCCAGGAACACAGGTTGGTCAGGAACAGGATCGACCACCCTCCAACCAAAGACAGACCGCTGAAGTCACTGGACGTCTGTGCACTTGTTTGTAGCCGTTCTCCAGCGCCCCAGCTAAACCATTGCTGCTTAAAATCACACTCCTGGCTAACGTACAGTTGATGGGAAAATTTCATTCCCATGTTCCTGGAAGAAAAGTCCCAGCCCCATGCTCAGAGGTCTCTAACACCAAGTACATGGGGAACGACGGTACAGAAGCTGGCGTTTCCTAACTTGCTGCAATTCTCCACTTCTTCCAGCAGGTGCCGCTGCAGAAATAAGGATTAGAAGATCCTGCCCGGCAGCAGAAACGCCGTCAGCTCCCAGATCACCCCCCCCTCCGAAACAGAGGCACGCTCTTACCCTAACTGCCACCAGCGCTAAGCGCCGTCCCCTCTCCCCCACCACATTCAAACCTTCACAGCAACAGAAAATTAAAATATTTTTGAGAGGTGTTTTGTTTCCCTCAGAGGTACAAATTTCTGCCAGGACCTGTCAGGACCCAAAAAGGATCTAGAGAACAGGGAGAGACCAAGAAAGCTGAACGTAAGCAGGAGTAAAAACCTTAGGCTAAACAACAGATTAAAGACTCTGGCCCTCACTTGCAGCACAGAGCTGGCAAACGCCCACTGCCATTCACTGCCTGCCTGCTGGCGTGGTGGCACGCTCACTACCTGCAGACCAAGCCAGGACACATCCACCTACGGGGAAGGAGAGGCCGTCACACCCATTTCTTTTGTCCCCCTTCTTCCTACATCTGCCCCAGCTTCTTGGATGAGGTTGGAGGCCACCATCAGCCCAGTGGAATGAGAAGAGACAGCGTGAAAGGCTATCCAAAACCTCTAAACAAACCTTGAAGCCTTCCCATCCTGTCCAAACTGTTCTTGAAACTTCAGCAATCAACCGCTTGTTACTTAAAAATCAGCACGATATGAAACGAGGTTACCTAGCACGTCAGCTGCCCCTCCCCAAACCTCCAGCGACAGCAGCGCAAGGAAGCAGGTTCTGATCAGGTTTTTTCTCTTTAGCCCTTTCCCCAACATCTGGCAGGAGGTTTTGGAAGCAGAGGGATGAAAACACAACGCTCCTCTTTCAAGAAGCCAACCAGAAGGAAAGCACTACCTGTCTGGCGTTCGCCCAGACCTCGGCAAACCCGGGCTGCAGAAATGGCAGGCTCTGCACAGAGAGTAATGCTGTTAAGATCTTCAGCAACACCTGAAGCCGCGAGCCCCAGGAATCTAAAATCTTCTTACACATGGATACTGCACACCCTGTGGCAAAACCCAAACTGATCTCAGTGGGTGCAGGATCGGGCTGTCAGTGTCTGAACTCAGTACGAGGTAGGGGGTAGGAGCTGAAAAACAGGGGATGAGTGCTCAGCACGCACCCCTGCAGCACCCCAGGACCATACTCAGGGACACCGCCAGGAGAACAGGGGGCTCTACCCACCTGCAATGCAAGGCAAGAGGATTTCCCTGCTGCTCACAATTATGAGGGATTTAAAGTGAATGCAGAGCTCTCATCTGAAGCCAAACTCTGTTTTAGGACAAGGAGAGCCACGAAAACGTAGAAAAATTCCCTTCTGCTAAATGAGCTGCACTGCCAAGGAGTAACTGAGAAAAACAAGACCCATTACAGCCCTCAAGCAGGAGATCCTTCAGGAAAGAAGTGCCTCCCTCTGCTGTTACTGCCTGCACCAGGCAGCACCTGAAGGGCCCCAGCACTGCACTGCTCCCTCTGGCAGCCCGGAGCAGGGGTCCCCGCCAGATTTACGCAGCCTGGCTCTCTTTCTGCCAGATTCCTTGGACTCTGCAACGCGAGTACAGCACATTATCTGTACAGTGTCCTTCGCTCTCAGGGACGAAGATAAGGGGCACACAGCAGAGCAGCTGTCTGGCTCCAAGACCGCATCCCTGCGAGATCCTTCCTCCGGGGAAAGCAAGCATCCAAGGAAAGACTGGATCACACAGAGAGCAAGGAGTGGATGTCATCACGCATGTCAAAACGTGGTGATAAACAGGAGTCCTTGAACAGACAGAACATGGGGGTGGGGGCACGGTGTCACTGGTGCTCTGCCCAGTCCCTTTTATCAGACTCCTTTATCTCCTGCAATCAGCGCACCCTGCAAGCTCCTCTGTAGCAGAGTGCGAAAAGAAAGCGAACCATCCCAGCGGTGTCCGCGCGACAGGGCTGCTGGCACTGCGCTCGCTTCAGAGATACTGTCACGCTTCACTTCCCGAGGTCCAGCAGTGCAGCAGTGAAACAGAGGCCAAAAGGTGCTAAAGTACAGCGTGAATGATCCCAATTTAAACCCAAAGGGTGGGTCATGCCGGTGTCTGAGCTGAGCAATCTCTGCAATCAGCTTCAAATAAAAAAATCATGCCACAATGGGTGAGAGGCTGTCGCCTGGGGCATTCTACTACAGCTCCTCACTTGCTGTCCTCTTGGATACTGAGGGAGCTCAGGAGCTGCCAAGTTCAGCCTGCAATGCTCCAGTCCAACCCAAATGATTAATCTTCTTAGGTTATCACCGTTCAATTATCATCTGCAGCCTCTACTGGCAATCCCTGACGTTAAAGCAAGGCTACACACAACCCATCCCTCTTCACGCAGGTCACGGCGGCCAGCGAGCACCTAGCGAGGGCCCAGAGTAGCCTCTGACTGTGCGGATGCAGCTGGGGTGCTGCCGCCTTCGCTGGCTGACTGCGCCTGCTAGAAATTTCCAGAGACAACAGGCTGACGCCTGCCCGAAGCCTGGCTGCAGAGGTGCTGTGGAACTGGCGATGGGGATTTGTCTAGGCAGGGCTTCTGCTCAGGTAGCTCACCAGGAACAAGCCCTGCTCGGTCAAGCTTCAGAAATCAAATGGTGTCAGCCTCCTGCTACAACTCAGCAAGCACGGTCCTGAAAAGGGGACTGTGCAGCAGAGAAAGTAACACACTGCGAGGCAAAAGACCTTGATCTTGTTTTCAGTGCAAGGCAGACCCAACAGCATGACCCCTGACAGATCACTCTATCTCGAGGTTTCAGTTCATCCACTCACAAAACAGAGACAACGGTATCTGCGGTTGTAAAAACCTACAGATCTGTCAGTCTGGTGGAAGAGCCCCAAACAGGCTGTCCACCCTAATTCTCAAAGCAGATATTCTGCAGCAGGGTTTTGGTTTTTCCTTCCATCCACTCAGGTGGAGTAGCCAGCTCACAAAAAGGCACTTTTCGGTTGGAATAAAGTCGTCCCTGCAGCAAAGGCACCAGGCAGCGTCGCATTCTGTGACGGGAGCCCCTGCTACGGCTCCTCCTGGAGAGATCCAGACCCTACAGCTGCATCTGCTTCCCACTAACAGACCCTTATCCCGATCGGCCGGAGAGGGGAGGAGAATATTGCTCCCAGCATTCTTGCAGTGCCTACAAGCTTCTGTCCTGCACCCTCAAACAGATGAGCCGTACTCACCTGGATGGCTGGGACAAGGGTGAAATACCCGATCAGGATGATCCCAAGCTCTGTCGCCATATTCTTCATAATGGACCAGCTCTCATTGCTCAAGCCTGGAGAAGGAACATGCAAAGTCAGGTAAAAGGAGACTGTTCACTAGTGACAGCAGCACAGCAAAAAGGAACTGGATTTCCCTTCTTTAACGTTAGCATCTGCAGACAACTGGCAAAAAAGGCACTTTCAGGTTAAAACTCACTGACCTGTTTTGAATACCTAAGTCAAATAATCAGACTACAGACTACCCGTGTCTTTGTTAGCTGGTTAACTACGAAGGGAGCTCAGGATGACTCTCATCTCTCAAACTGTGCTGATTTCAGCAGTCTGAGGGCACTGCACAAGGCAACACAAGGATTCAAAAGTGTAAAGGACCACTGAGGGGGTTTTTTGAGTCCTGTTTTCCATCTAGGATACAAACCACTCGTCATTTTAAAACGAGGTGGATTTATCTGGGCATCACTCCAGAATCCCTCTTCCCTGATGTCCAGGAATGTTTTTACATTTGTAAGCCACATTTATCCACAGTTTAAACGCACTCAATCTCTTATGCAGGTGCAGAGTATAACAGAGAAGGTGATTTTGTCAGACTCAGCAGAATTTCATATGACTTCCGGACTGCACTTCAGATATTCCTGACACGAGAGGACAAGGTGCTAAATATCTATACCAGGAGATAAAGTTCTCCATTATTAATACTTTTTTAAACTTCTTCAGCCAGTGCTTCAGTCAACAATCTTAAAAAGCTGTGCCCACAATGACAGGGTTATATTAGTTCCTGGAATTAACAAAAATGGTACAAAACGACGATTCCCAATTCACATTCCCTACACACAGCCCTCGGTTCCTTCACAGACCAGAGCTAAGATCATTCCCCACCTCCCAGTCCCTGCGTTACCCTCACTTTCTCTCTCTCCCAACACTTCCCCCATCAGGCTGCGTACCTTGGGCAATGCGTAGCTTCACTTCCAGGTCAACGGGCGTAGAGACGACTGACTTGGTGAGAACCAACACATTCTCTAGGCCAATCACTACAACCAAGTATGGAAATATCTCTCTAGAGGAAACAGAGCCAGAAGTGAGAATGAGATCCGTGATGAAAAAGAAGGGAAGAACACAAGTTAAGCAGCAAACACACATCCCAGAGTTAAGGTGGGCAGTCACCAACCGCAGGACGTTTAACAAGAGCAAGGGCCGGATCCTGCCCCGGGCAGGGGCAGCCCTGGCTGTACAGACAGACTGGGGGGGGACACTGGAGAGCAGCCGTGCTGGGAGGGACTGGGGGGTCCTGGTCGGCAGCAAGGTGACCATGAGCCAGCAGTGTGCCCAGGCTGCCAGGAAGGGCAACCGTGTCCTGGGGGGCACCAAGCCCGGCATGGCCAGCCAGACCAGGGACAGAATGGTCCCACTCTGCCCTGCGCTGGGGCGGCCTCACCTCCAGTGC
>VWZZ01004235.1:51549-84487 GCA_013399095.1 Psophia crepitans | reverse complement strand
CCAGCGTCTGGCCAACGCTCTCAGCCATCTGCTGTGATGGGGCTGGGCCTGTGTGGGGCCAGGGATTGGGCTGTTGGGCCTGGGGGGGCCCTGCCAGCTTGGGAGATTCTGTGACTCTATGGTTCTGCGAAGGTGAGGATACACTATCCAGTGCTCTTAGCCAGATCCCTTCTCATACGATATTACTCTGTGATGAGGTAAGGGGTTTGTATTTCATCTGCTCTGGACAGATGTTAACGTTTTTGCAAAGCTGCATGATCTTCTGGAAAATGACCACTGCAGACCACCACTAAAGCAGTCTTAGTGCTTCCCCGGCTTGGGACAGTGACCCTCCAAGAGTCCCTCCAGCATCTAGCACAAAGAGGTGCAAATCAAAAAGATGGGCGTCAAACACCACGGCAACACTCGATAATAATGTCAGCAAGAGAGCGTTACAGCCAGAGGGTAGGAAGCATGTCCCACCATCGACAGTGACAATCCTGATAAATCACAGCTAAGCACTGCATTAAAGAAAACTTTCAAAGAAAAATTCTGAAGTGAAGATCATGGGCAGCGCCCGGTTCAGATACTCGGTGGGTAAAGCTGCCTCACCTTGCAGCTGCTGTGAGCAAGCCAGTCTGGGGCAGTGAAGGAGACACACAAAGGGATTTCTTTGTTGGGAGGAGACAAATTAACCTGCACGGAGCTCTGTTCTCCAGTGCAGCAGGCAGCTCGGAAGCCACAACACTGAGAACAACCATATGCTTTGTACAGAAACAAACTAAATCCTGCCAGGGATGGTTTCTACCCAAGAAAACACAGACATGGATTTACCTTTCCGCATATGTGCACACAGAAGAGTAAGACTACTCAAGGTCACCACTGTGACTTTATTTAACTCTTCTTCTTACCCCGAACCATATTTCACAGAACCACAGAGCCCCAGGCTGGTTTGGGTGGGAAGGGAGCTCCCAGCCCACCCAGTGCCACCCCCTGCCATGGGCAGGGACACCCCCCACCAGCCCAGGCTGCCCAAAGCCCCATCCAACCTGGCCTTGGGCACTGCCAGGGAGCCAGGGGCAGCCACAGCTTCTCAGGGCACCCTGTGCCAGGGCCTCAGCACCCTCCCAGGGAAGGATTGCTGCCTGCGATCTAATCTAAATCTCCGCTCTTTTAGTTTAAACCCGTTCCCCTTGTCCTATCACTCCCTGTCCTTGCAAACAGTCCCTCTCTCTTTTGAACTACTTACAGTTCAGATCGGAGAGAAAAGCAGTTCTGTGCCAGCACACGGTAGATAGTAAATCCCTTCATTACCCTCCAGCTAAACTTAAGCTTTTGTTGTGGAGCGTAATGGATTTGTGCTGTGCTGCTATGTACGGATCCAAACGGAGGATGTGCGTACGTGCATGCACACCCCCCCCTTGGCACATCACTGACAGCCAAGACAGGTAAACAACAGGGTTTCAGAACACCTCCTGCTTTGCCATTGCCTGCCATAACCCCCGAGGACCACCCTCCCAAATGCTGGTTTCAATTGCCTACGGCCATCTGACATGGGCTTCAACAACATCTGCACACGTATAGCTGTCAGCAGCCTGTACCTTACAGGCTGAGCTGGGGAGAAACATCTGCCTGGAACCACTGCTGACTCAGCTACTTCATTCCAACAGATTCCTTGAACGAAGGGCAAGCTGAAACAGCAAAAGCTCCTTTGAAAACAAAATTATGAAAAAAAAAAAAAACAAAAAAAAACCTAAACTCCACACACCCTTCTCCAGGTATCCTAACCAAATTTTAGCTCTAATAATTGCGCAACACATCGGTCCCTTCACCTCCTGCCCAAAAGCTGCGCAGGCAGTGACTTCCCCTAGCAAGTGAAAAAAAAAAAAATATATATAAGCCTCTCATGGGCAACTTGCTGTTCAAGTCACAGAATCCGAAATCTATCAAGCACAACTCAGTCCTGCCTTCATCTAAAGCATTTTCAGTCCACAGCCTGTGTCACATCTCCAAGCAGGGCTTTAGGACAGGAGACAGATGTCAGAAAGGCTCTTCGTAATCCTTAGGGATGGAAAGTGCCAAATAAAGAGAACGCAACAAAGGTGAGGGAGAGCGCTGCTGCCTGGCACAGCACAGCGCCGTCCTGCAGAGCACAGGATCTGCAAGGGAACGCTCTTGTAAGTCCTGTCCTTACGCAGAGTCCTGTAAGATACGCAGGGGGTCTAGCACCATTTCCAGATAAGCTGCAGTAAGCGTTCACTACCAATACGGATAAGGAAACTCATAATTCTCTCATCAACTATGTCCTTCTTAAACCATAGCTTCTTCTGCAGAAGATAATTAACTAATACTCCCAGGTTACGAGTTTCAGCAGTCCTTGAAGAGTCAGCAGTTTCCATGTTAAATGGCTAGCAGTTTAAAAGCAAGGAGACATTAGCTTTTCTTGAAGACTAATGCGCCTCTGTGCAGGACAAACACGAGCTGTTCACGCCCTGCAACTCCAACACCTAAGTTCACTTATCCCCACTCACAGTGAGGCAGATGGCACGAGATCCTTGTGATATTTTCTGGTGTACAGTGCCAAGCACCAAGAAAGAGCTTACAACAGGAAGAGGGATAAAGAGCAAGGGGAGATCATAGAATCACAGAATCGTTAAGGCTGGAAAGGACCTCTGAGATCATCGAGTCCAACAGCCAACCCACCCCCATTCCCACCTGCCCATGGCTCCTGCCCCCTGTCCCGCAGTGCCACGGCCACACGCTGGTTGAACCCCCCCAGGGACGGGGACTGCCCCCTCCCTGGGCAGCCTGTCCCCAGCCCTGACCACTCTGCCAGGGAAGGAATGTTTCCTCATCTCCAGCCTGACCCTCCCCGGGAGCCATTTGGGGCCGTTCCCTCTTGTCCCACCCCTTGGTGCTGGGGAGCAGAGACCAACCCCCCCTGCCCACCTCTCCTGCCAGGGAGCTGCAGAGAGCCATCAGGGCTGCCCTCAGCCTCCTCTTCTCCAGACTGACCCCCCCCCGGTCCCTCAGCCACCCCCAGCAGACTGGGGCTCCAGCCCCTTTCCCACCCGCTGCCCTTCTCTGGACACGCTCCAGCCCCTCCATGTCCTTCTGGTGCTGGGTGGTCCAGAACTGACCCCAGCCCTCGAGGTGCGGCCCCCCCAGAGCCCCGTGCAGGGGGACGGTCACTGCCCTGCTCCTGCTGGCCAGATGTCCACCTACTGGAACATTTACACTTCACTTATCGCCTTGATGCCAAAAGGTGCCACATCATGGCATGATCCAACATCCCAGAGAGTCAACAGAAACACTGTTTTCTCATAAAGAAAACAGGTCTGCTCTGACTCCATACATCCTTGTGAACAGAGACAACCTCTGATTTATCCAAAGTGTCTGGAAGCCTGAAGAATCTATCACATCAACTTCTCCTATCTAAAATCCAAACGTTCACATGTGAGCTAGTCAGTGTAGGTCTTTTTTTAAGACAACAAGGAGCTGCAGTTCGTCATTTTACATTGTGACTCTGCTCTAGCTGTGATGCCAACTTGTGGGTTGGTGGCTTGTGCTCTGGGCTCAGCTAGAGACTCCCCCATCCCACCACCTTGCAGAAATCCCGCTTCCAGTGAGCTCCAGGCATTCTGCTCAACTTCACTGTGTATCCTTTCTTAAATCCTGCACAGATCCTGTCACCTAGCTCTACTTAGTTTTCTTTCCCACAAAGTAAGGCCTACCTCACCTATAATAATTTTACTTCATTATATAAGATGAATTAAGGTCCAGTTTATGTATCATACCTGTAACAAGCAAACACAGATCTCTACGCAACTAGCTTTATTTGAATCCTTACCAAAAACAGTGAGGGGAAAAGGCTTATCATAAATACAGGTTCGGTTAAAACCAAACACACCCACATCTGGAAGGCTCTGCTGTAAAAACGGGTCAAAAAAGGGCTGGAAGTCAGATCAAAGTTTAGCCAGACTCTGCACCCTACGCTGGCCAAATCCCAGCAGGCTGGCACGGGTGAATGACACACCAGGAGCACTCTGTCCCCCGTGGGGAATCGGGGAACCAGAGGGAAAGTGCTCTGGCAGACCCTGGGGAACCAGGAAGAGGTCACTCAATAGCAGTGAAAAACCAAACCCTCAGTGTCGTCAGACCCCATCAGCACAGAATCCAAGTGTCTTCCACCTAACTGGACATCGTTTATGAAGTATTGCAAGAACTGATTTTCAGCCTTAAAGGAAACTGTCCACGCAATCATTTAAAGGCAAATAAATTTTGCTGGGAAACTCTTTTTAGAAATAAGGAATGAATTAACTCTTTGTATCCTGTAGGAGGGGGAACAAGATCAGTTTAGCCCTTCTGTGTGACAACAGTATGGTATACAATGGCCTTGGTCACTGCACTAACCAAAACTGTTCCCTGGATTCCTCTGCATCCAAATACTGCCTTTTTTCTTGCATTAAAAATATAAACTCCCAGTGGGTCCTATGTAGTTTATTTGTACATCTCACAGAATAACGTGCTCTTGATCCATAATTAAGGTTCCAAGGCACCCACAGCAGTAAGGCCAGAATCAATAAGTATTTTATTTTCTGAAGTTAATTATTCATAGCTCTTTTAGGCTTCTAGGAGAGGAATTCCTCCATCTAGGTCTGGCTCCTGGTAAACTGTCACCAGAACTGAGGAGTCTCCCTTGCAGGGGAGACTCTTCATTGCTCCTACAGTGTATCGCTGCAAGGAGATGGGAAGAAAAATGATGGCTATTTCCTTGCCTACTTAAGAAAGGGATCTGGAAATCAAAACAAAGATTCTGAACTGCACTTTAATTAATGAGGAATAAACAGTGCGTGGAACTCAGGTAGGTGAGATGCCAGTTAGCGATTTCTCAGCAGCTTTCTGCCTGACACAAACGTAATGCATGGTAGCACCCACATCAGCAGTCCCAAACACCAACTCTAACATGCACGGGAATCTCAGTTAAAAGAACCAACTACTATCAGTGGCGGCTGCAAAGTCACCCGGGTAGCCTCCCAGGCACAAATACCACAGGTCAGTTCTGCCTCCTTTACAGATTTTTCTGAGTAAAATGTAATGAACCTCCATCAGCCAGAGAAAAGGTAACGAGCCCTTCTGGATGCTACAAGTCACTGCAGGAGGAAGGTATGCAAGAGCCTTAGCTGCCAGGCAAACAATATCACGTAAGCTTGTATGTAAGATCTGACTTGTAAGATCTTCAAGATGAAGTGTTTAACAGCTGTTTTTAAATTATTTCACCTCCATCCACCCTTCTTTAGGAAAGAGATTTGGTGCTGGAAACATACCCTCCGTTAAGAGTAGGCGTCAAACCAAAGAGCGTGCAGAGCCCAACGGACATGAGCAGAGAGCTGAGCACCGTCACGACCGCTGCCAGTGCCAGACCCCATTTCGATTTCACCATGTCAATCTTCCCTGGAAAACACAACGCAAAGTCTCGGTTACCAAGCAAAAGAAAATGACATATAAATAAAAAATCAAGAAGGGATCCTCATCCTGACTTATTTCAGCAGGTAGTTTAGTACCCTGCGACCCAGAAGCAATGGTAGTTCAGTGTCAGTGTCTGAAGTACAGCTCCCAGATCCTTCCAGAAGGGCCCAGGTACTGGAAAAGGGTGGGACAGAGGATAACACAGGGCTTGCAGCTCAAACTAGTTCCAATACAGCATTGTTGAGGCACGAAAACAGGAACTTAAACGTGGCTAGTAAGGTTTACAACATGTATCTGATCTGTTCAACAATTAATTAAGTCTCCCAAAACTGGAAGAAATGTCATTATTATGATGGCATTAAAGCTGCCTAAGACAGAAGACATCTCCGAAGATACCCCAAGGAACAACCGCACACTGGCTAAGAGGGACAAGTTAGCAGAAATCGGATGAACACGACTACCAAACCTCTACATGACAATTCCGGGTAAAATTTCACCACCAGCTTTCCTGCTGAAACAGGAGGGAACTGCAGTGCTACGGAGAGGAGTCCCTCTTATCTGCAGCCAGGGAAAGGGCACCGCACCACTGATCCCTCTGGGGAGGGACTGTTTACCAGGGAGTGTAGTGATGGGACAAGGGGGAATGGGTTTAAACCAAAATAGGGGAGCTGGGAGCTGAGCTGGGAGGCAGTAATCCTTCCCTGGGAGGGTGCTGAGGCCCTGGCACAGGGTGCCCCGAGAAGCTGTGGCTGCCCCTGGCTCCCTGGCAGTGCCCAAGGCCAGGTTGGACGGGGCTTTGGGCAGCCTGGGCTGGTGGGGGGTGTCCCTGCCCATGGCAGGGGGTGGCACTGGGGGGACTGGGAGCTCCCTGCCCACCCAAACCAGTCTGTCATTCTATGATTCTGTGATATATTCAGCTGAGAGGTGTACAGGGGACTGATTAGCTTGCTCTCCCCTGAAGGTTCCCCACCCCACAAACCTACGTGTGGAGAAGTAGATGTAAGCAAAGAGTATAATGTAGGTGGTGACGAGGGGTATCAGCTCAGCAATGCCAATCTCTTCCTTGAAGTGGACGTGAACGATGTTCTCCTCTCGCAGCGTGCAGTTAGGGCTGGGATGGAGCAGCTTGAGGCGAGAGCGGAGGCTACTGAGGAACCTGAGATGAAGAGCAAGCAGGAGGATGTCACACTGTACACAACAACCAGCACACAACTCCAAGGAGGAGCTCAGTGGGAACACATCAAGTAGGGAGAAGCTCCGTAGGGTCACACAGACTTCCAAAGCACGGTTCTCTCTAGGCCTGACTGCTAAATCTGTTCCTCTGTGGCCCAAACTACGTTCATCACATCTGCACTGTGCCAATCTCACAGACCTTGAATTCTACGAAGATTCAAAGGTAACTGTGAAGACTCATCAAAACTATTTAAAGCAAGGGCTCATCACCCAAAATCTTGGCCCTGGGAAACAGAATGTGCTGTAGTCTCAAACATCCCCCGAATTTATATAAGTACGGCTGATGAAAGGTGCTACATGACAGCCCTTGAGGCTGAAGGGTTCTTGCACGGGCCGCAGCAGAGCAAGTTTGGACTACGGTGCTGCCAAATCTGTCTGAGGCATTCCTCGGGGAATTCTGCGCAGCACAGAGCAGAGCGTTTAGTCCTCAGGTGCACTCGCTCCAAGCCAGCTTTGCCAACACCATGCCAAAGGGATTTCACAGTTGGTACCAGTTGAATTAGTGCTTACTGGAAAGCAAACCACTCTGTGCACTGGGAACTGGGTCAAAACAGACCTACTGGGCCTTGGCTGCAACAACAGCAGCTCTGTGTGCAGATGAAGCTGTCATCAGAGGAACTCCCATTGGCAGCTTTGGGTATTTTACCTACTTTTTGTAAAGAGACACTGAGAACCTAAAACACAGGAAGCAGAACAGCAACCTGTTTTTCTATAGCGCATTCAGAAGATCCTAAAATACTCTAAACCACAGGAAAACGGGGATTACAGAAAAATGTAACAATAATCAGGGTAGAGAGAACAGCAAACTTGCCAAGAAATGAATAAGGGACCCCCAACACAGAAATGGCACAGCTGAAGCTCCTTACCTGGAGTCGTATCGCTGCAGACCCAGTGTGACAGTGTACGATACCACTCGCTTCCTGTTATAGAGGTTCACCCCGCTGTACTTCCCGGGGAGCCCAAACAACAGATCTGCAAAAACACAGTGTGAACAAAACATTAGGATAACAACAGCAAATAAAAAAGAAAGGGTATCAGAGGTGTTCACTGTGAGGAACGCTGAATGAGAACTACGGTTCTTACAGGAAGCACCTTCTCGGTGCGCTGGTGAGCCCTCATCAGTGTGTATAAATACCTGATGCAGGAGAGCAGCGTCTCTTCTCAGTGGGGCCCAGTGACAACAGGCAATGGGCATAAACTAAAACACGGGAAATTCCCTTTAAACACAAGGAATCTTCTTTCCTGTGGGGAAGTTATCTGTCCTCATCTTCTTCTTTCTTGACCAGGCAGTCTGCAGCGCACAAGGTCTGCCCTCTAATCCTAACCCGTATGCTCTCAACTGACTCATCGCCCGTTCCTAAGCAAAGCTCCACGCATTCCCGCTCCTCTCTCATGCAAAGGACAACTCTCCCTCCTCATCCTCCCGGGTTGTCCTTCCTGAAGAGCCCGAGTCTACATACAGCAGCTCTCTGGTACTGCGAGCCACCCCATGCCACCTCTGGGAGCTGGATGAGGTTGTAGCCCTCCAACTGCACACACCTCTAATTCCTCCTGCTTGCTCCCCATGCTCTGTGTATTAGTGTGCTGGCATGTCAACTGGGCACCCAGTTTGTCCTTCAGCAGGAGACAGACATTATCTTTAAGGATGCAGACAAACAAAATCCTTGGACACTTGGGTTTTTTTGAATCACAGAATCACAGAATGGTTTGGGTGGGATAGGAACTCAAAGCCCATCTAGTTCCAACCCCCTGCCGTGGGCAGGGACACCCCCCACCAGCCCAGGCTGCCCAAAGCCCCATCAAACCTGGCCTTGGGCACTGCCAGGGAGCCAGGGGCAGCCACAGCTTCTCGGGGCACCCTGTGCCAGGGCCTCAGCACCCTCCCAGGGAAGGATTGCTGCCTCCCAGCTCAGCTCCAGCTCCCCTCCTGCAGCTTCAGGCCCTTCCCCTTGGCCTGGCCCTCCCTGCCCTGCAACCAGCCCCTCTCCAGCTTTCCTGCAGCCCCTGCAGGCACTGCCAGGGGCTCCAAGGGCTCCCCGCAGCCTTCTCTGCTCCAGGCTGGACAAGCCCAGCTCCCTCAGCCTGGCTCCAGAGCAGAGGGGCTCCAGTCCTCGCAGCATCTCCGGGGCCTCCTCTGGCCTCGCTCCAGCAGCTCCATGGCCTCCTTGTGCTGGGGCCCCCCGAGCTGGAGGCAGCACTGCAGGGGGGTCTCAGCAGAGCGGGGCAGAGGGGCAGAATCCCCTCCCTGGCCCTGCTGCTGGGGATGCAGCCCAGGACACGGGGGGCTTTCTGGGCTGCCAGCGCACACTGCCGGCTCACGTTAAGCTTCTCACCCCCCAACACCCCCAGCCCTTCTCCTCAGGGCTGCTCTCCAGCCATTCCCCACCCAGCCTGGAGCTGTGCTTGGGACTGCATTGTGCTTTGTGCATGTCAGTGCGTGATGTGAACCAGAGGTTCCACAAAGACTTTGCATTATTGCACAGAACTATCTAATGTCTCTTCTGTTAACCTTGTGCACTACACAGAGACTTAAAAAAATTATGCGTCAGGATGAGCTCTACCACAGCTGTCAGGAATTCCCAGGATATCGTGCACCTCTATCTTGTTTGCCAATGAGCACTCAAAGGGACGCTCCGAACCACGCTGTGTGCACACTCTGGATGCTCAAAAAATAACTTCTAAATCCCCTTTAGGGTTACAAAACCCCTTTCCAGTTATGTCATACTATAGGCTTCCCTTAAAAACAAAGGAACAGCATTTTGTCTGGAACCACCATACCATAAGATCCTAGGCATGGTCAGTCTTATTTTTTTAACTAAGAGAAAAATACTTTTATGAGATCCAGTAGCAGCTCGGGGTATATGCAAGGAACTATCAGTGAATGCACAAGAGGGAGCAGGATGAATGTTCATTTATCTGTGACAATGACAGTCTTTGAGTAAGACAGACAATAGCACGAGGGAAAAAGATAGGGTAGGGCATACATAGAGTAAGAGGAACAAAAAGTGTTCGACAAGTTACCTGCTATTTTTACACCTACAGAAGGGAGGCTGGCTGAGTGGAATTGTTCACCCTCCACAAATACAGAACGGAGTTCAAAGAGAGATATGAAATGAGAGATGACATATATTTGGTAGCTTCATTCCAGATGCTGTGAGTAACAAAACGCCACCCAATTTGCTAACATTGGCCATCTTGATTTTGGAGAGGACAAAGCAGCTGTGCAAGCTGTAGGGATTTCTCACAGCTTCTTCAGCCCTTCAGCCTCTTACCTTTGAGAGTAGCTGATGTTTGTAATGTCTTTGGTTCATGCTGGTGGATGGTTTTGATGATATCCGGGTCAGCATTGAATCGCTCTCGGTCGTTCTGCCAGAAGTTCCCTGGAGACAGTAACAGACAGCCGTGTTCGGGGAGCAGATTCCGCAGCTTCTTGAGGCCAGGCAGGAGATCTGTTACCTGAAGGCAAACTTCCTCCAAGCTTTTGACACCAGCACTGAAACGCAAAGGTTGGACACTGCTGCGTATGTTACAACTCTCACGGACAAAAGGCAAAGCTGCTGAGATGAGTACCCCAAGGACCTGCCTCCCCTCGTTATCGCTCCTGTTCTTAATAACTGAGGATCAGGAGCCCGCTGACACAGCGCAGGATTTCCCTGTAACACGTGTAGAGGCTCCAGAACCCCGTTATCATTTCTCTGCATGCTCTCTGCCCACACAGCTTTCACTCTTCACCCATCCTAGGTGCCACCAGTTTCAGTTCCACATTTAGGATACCTCCACAATACAGAGAAACTGTCTCCCTGGAATTCTTCTTCAAAGACATCAAACTCCTCTGCATACTTACTTCCACACACGCTGAACGGGACACTATACAGAAATCTTTATTAGCATTTCTGAAGTGAATTATTTAAGGCGTACAGTGCCCTAAAACGCACAAAGGATTCAGTATCTGTAACCGTGCCACATGTTTTCAGAGTTCCTCTGCACTGTATGGAAAATACAAGTTCAGAACTTAACAGAGGTGTAACTGGGATGAAATGGAACTTCTGTTTGTTCCCAAACGTCACTTTAACACAATTTCACAATCCTTATCAACTAGTAATTCAAGGGAGACTCAGCTTGGGCATACAACAGGATCTGACTGTGAATGTTTAGTGACTCAACCTGTCAGCACGCTCTCTGGCCACACAAGGAAGAGCTGCTGGCCCAGAAGGGAACACTTTCCTCGGCTGGAGGGATCTGCACAGGGTTTATCTAACAAAGGCTAAATTAAGATACAAGAGACGAGTCTGCCCTGGCTCCAGCCTCACAGGTTACAGAGGAGGTGGCTCCAGAAGACAATCAGCAAGGGTCCTGCTGTAAAATGCCTTCTCCAGAGGAGTTTTTTTTCTTTAATGACCACAAAGAGCAAACATGGAAACCAACCGATGATGATTTGAGTTACAGCTTTGTGAACGCTCCCTCCAGAATCTGTATCCTGTCACTGTATGGCAGGATAGAAAAGTCACAGCTCTCAAAAGAAAATACCAGAAAATATGCTTGAAAATACTGTGTTTATAGGAACAGAAGCTTTCTGAAGGATAATTTAAAGGAAGTGATGCAGTGATGCCTCTGATAATAGCTCCAGGAAGAGTGAGATGACTGTTTTGTATTTCAGCTCCAGCTAACTCTGAAACTTAACAGCGGTACAGTCTATACTGCAGACAAGCCTACGTACGTTCTCGTACGTGCTTCTCTTTGCGAAGCAAGCGCTCACAGCCACCGTCCCTACCGGTACGTTGCGGATGCAGAGAGCGAGACCATAAAACGTAAACTGGAGCAAGCAACACATTTCAGTTCGCTTCTGACTTGTTACAAACAATGACTGCTCCAAGCCTCAGCAAGCCTACAGCTGATGAAAACGTCATCACCTTGTGTTTCCTAGCCAGTTTACAGATTCACAGAGTGGTAGGGGTTAGAAGGGACCTCTAGAGAGCATCTAGTCCCAGTCCCCTGCCAGAGCAGGATCACCTAGAATGAATCACACGCGGACAAGTCCAGGCGGCTTTCAAGTGTCTCCAGAGGAGGAGACTCCCCCACCTCTCCGGGCAGCCTGTTGTCAATAATCGTCAGCTCCTTCTGCAATTCAGTGTAAAATGATGACCTTCTTCATACAAAGAAAACCATCTGCACTTAACTTTGACACTGACAAAAGCCAACGGACAAGGAACTTCATAATGACTTTTGGAGATAACTTCAAAATTTGTCTCAAAGTTACACGTTTCCTGAAATATCTGAGTCTGTCACCAAAATGGGAGCCCTTATCCCAAAATTCAGGTCCAAACGCCCAAACCAACTACCTAGCCTTTTCCTCCTGGTGACTATGTAACCTTAATTTTGCTTCCATGCTACATCACTGTTCGTCAAGGGCAAAGCCAAGGAGAGAAAATAAAAAGACAACACATACTGGGAGCAAGTTGTTTCCAACTTGAAACTGGCAACTATATGCTGATGACTATCTGAAGTTACACATATGATATTTAACAGCATAAATGGTATTTCTCAAAACATTAGCACAAAGAGAACAGGCAGCTAGCTTGCAAGGAATGCTTTAAAAAAAGGGACAAATCAGCAGTAGAGGAGTACGGTGGACAGTCTCAAAAATGAAGCAATGATGGATGCTGTCAAGGAAGCGTGGACAAGCAGGAAATCTTCCCTCCAAATGTGAGTTAGAGGACAAAGAATGGAGAAAGCTCCAGGCTGAAAAGCTGGAAATGGTCAAAGGCTCTAATCTCACCATTTCTCACCACATTCTGCCCGTTCTCAGCACCATTATTCTCACTGAAGACAGACAGACAAGCAGGGAAGCCTTTCTGTCCTTGGGCAGGAGACCCAGCTAAGAACTTGACCACAAATAAAAACGTAGAGACTTACTTAGAAAACAAACACAGAGGCAAGTTAACAGGTATAAAATGTCTTCTCGGCTGACAAAGAGAGACTATGCCAAACTAATCTGAGCGGTCTCTTCTTTAACACACCTGACTTCTTGGACGGGGAAAGCACAGCAGATCTCATCTACTTGGGCCCCAAAAAAGCTTTTGATGCAGAAAATGCAGGGGACAGACAGCAGTTCACACAAAAATTGTGATGCAGTAACAAAGTAGGTTAACAGGAAAATGGTCTTGGGGCTGCTCAAAGGGAACCACCAGTACTGAGGAAAACAAAGTGAAATTTCTCCCAGAGAGTTCAAAGAACCAGGACTATTATATGTTTTTATTAATAATGCCGGAATAAGATATAGGGACATCTGTCAGTGACCCAAAATAAAGAAACACTGTTAATACAGAAAAGGAACGGAATATCTGAAACGGATGATGTGAGGGCCAGAACAGATTTAATCCCCTTCCTATTAGCAGTACAAAATGTGAGACCACACACCTGGGGACTGAAAAGAGCTTCTGCTATAAAATGGGAGCTCATCAGCTGGAAATGACAGAGAGGGGCACGGAGGCGTTAATCAACCACTTCACAACGTGTAAAATGGATGTGGCTGGCCAGGAAAAAGGGACTGCAATCTCAGGAAAGGCATTTCCATGGAAAATAACGCACAAATGAGACTTCCCTGACAATACTGTGTACAGCTCTGATCTCCCCACGTCCAGGAAAGATACATTAAGAGTAGTGCCAAGAGGAGCAACCAGGACAACGAACTGAATACGGAGCCAGAGTCAGCCAAGAGTTTCATACGTTTAGCTTAACAAACAAGGCTTTGGGGTGGGGAGTACAAGTTCTCCCTGTCAATATCTGAAAGCACAGGAAAGCTATTTTTGCACAAAGACTGTGTCAGGACAAAACCAATCAGGTCCTAAATACAGCCGAAGCAGAAAGTGAGGAGAAGGTTCCTGACCACGTGAAATTCGAGAAGAGCTCCACAATGGGCATGGTGGGGTCAAATGAACTTGGTTTAATACGAAGCTGGCATGCTTATGAAGGGATTATATGACGCTGCTGTCTGCTGTGACAGGTATAACCTTGGAGGCCCCTTCCAGAGCTCTCTGCCTGGAAGGTTCCCGGCAATTATCGGTGACTAGAGGACAGGCAGGTTCTGTGGCACGAAAGCTGAACTGCTCTATGCGCAGGGTGAATGTGATGTCACTTGTTAGCAGTGATCCCTCATTTTTTCAGTTTGAGAATCTTACAGATTCAAAGCTAATAATCAGACTTAGGAGGCAGTAATTTAGAAGATGGGTGTGTACAACAGTGGGTCAGCCTGCCTTCTACACAAACTTTAACGAGCAGTTCATTACCTGTCTCTCAGGGCATGGTTTCTAATCTCCTCCACAAGCTGGAAGACGCGGGAAAGGGGTGAACGAAATACATCAACAGCAAGGAAGTTCTTCTGCCATGGGGAGACGGTAGCTTTCACGAAGATCTGCTGAATGTAGGCCACAGGAGCACCAACATACTGCGGGGGAAACCAGAGGGAGAATGAAAACACACGGTGAGTGGGAAGCTGCTTAGCGGAATTAGACCACGGCTTGGCAACCTTTCAGGAAGGGGTTTGCCAGACTATATTTTCCTTTCCCAAATTAGAGGTGAAACATGACAGTATGAACCTAGCAAGAACAAAAAGAGCCTGTTTCTCAAAGAGGCAAAATGCCACTGACCATTTTGGCATCAGTCTATTGTGCTTCTTTGTGAGACAGAGGCTCCCAGCTCCTGCTGAATTTGGTACCGGGATGAAAGGCAGGAGTAGAGACTTGCTGCCTCTCACAACGATGTGGTTCCCCCAAGCTGTGCTGACTCTGCTGTGTGCCATTTAAACCTTCCCGCTCTCCGTGGCCAGGCTGCTGACCCTGCTCAGGGGACTGCAGTGCTGACACACCATGGTGGCCAGAACTGTTGTGCTCTATTAGCCGAACTGGGCAACACAGCAGAAGGGAAGATTTAATCAGCCAGCAGCAGCCCGAGTTAACGGCACAGTGCAAAAAGCTCTCCGTGGTACCAGGGAGTGTAGAAGATGGTGAATTATTTCAATCACAGCAAAAAGATCACACATGGGGAGAGATGAGAGCTCAAGGCACCAAAAGCATTAATCCAACAGGTAACTTCTGCTTAAGACAGAGTCTGGAATGAAAAAGAACAATGCAGGTTACAACGGATGGCTTTAGAATTGTTTCCTGATTTCCTGGACCAGGCTAGCAGCCTTCTCAGAAAGCATCAGGGTTCCAGCTTCTTCATGTAAAAGAAGTTAATTTCTTACTCTTACCATAAGATTGTAAATCTAGTTTACCTGCATGATATGTACCAGCCAATTAAAAAAACCAACCCCAAACCCTACCTTTAGATTGTACCCAATTCACCAGGTTCTTCAAGCCTCCCTGCATTCCCTAGACCAGACTGTACTAGCGAGCTCCACAGATAGTTTTTGGTTGTCTAAAATCAAATTCAAATGAAAATCTCTTGAACGTGACTTTAAGAAAAAAGCCTGCGTCTTATAGTGGAAGCCTAGACTACCTACGTCATCCGCAAAAACGCTGCTAGATGCAATATTTTAAAGCCAAAGGAGAGAAAATTGCCAAGTGCTGAGGAGCTGGACAGTCTGTTTTCCACCTCCAGGCCAGAGAGGTATTCCCATTCTGATGTCAGTGATCACTGAAGGATAAGCTGCTTGATAGCCAGAATCCAGATCCCTCCAGAGAGAGGCTGACAACACTGAAACCACCACTGTAATTACTGGTAACATCTCCGCAGTTACAGCACTAAAAACTGACTAAATCCTATTCTCACCCTTCAGAGGAGGCCAAGGACAGGTATGTGACGTGATGCATGTCAGCAGGAGGCTTGTCCTGCTGCTCTAGGGAGCATGCCTTTGTATGACTTTAGGAAATTGGGCCCTGCTATGCCAGAACCCATCATTAAACTTATTTAAAAAATAGTAATAGGAACAGAGACTGGTTAGAGTTGGAAGGGACCTCGAAGCCCATCTAGTTCCATTCCCCCTGCCATGGGCAGGGACACCCCCCACCAGCCCAGGCTGCCCAAAGCCCCGTCCAACCTGGCCTTGGGCACTGCCAGGGAGCCAGGGGCAGCCACAGCTTCTCGGGGCACCCTGTGCCAGGGCCTCAGCACCCTCCCAGGGAAGAATAAGGCTTTATAAAGTATATTACTTGCCTTAGATAAAGGTATCCTTAAAACAAATGGGCTCTTTAACAGCATTTCAGAGCTTTTAGCTCTTCCAAATGCCTAGTAATGATTTCTCTGATAGTGTAAGAGTAATACAAGACAAACACAGTCTAAAGTTACAGAAAGCAGAACATCACTAGAAATATTTTCCACTGATTACAGTACAGCATAGGTAACACAGCAGGGCTGTCTCCCCATCTCGTCGACCCCACCCCCAGCGCCGGACTCACCCAGTCAGGACGTTCGCCGAGATCCCCCTGCTGCAGACCCGCATCTGGAGAGGGTGGAGAGTAATCCTTCACGGGGGTGCTGTACTCCACAGGTCCTGTTCCAGGCAGCGGCAGTTTCAGCAGTGGGTAACTATGATAAAGACATAAGCAAGAAACATTAAGCTTTTCTTTTTTTAATTATGCCTTTAGATAGAAGAGCTCAAGAAATGTTTGTGTCATTAAACACAAGCCCAGCCCAGCTTCAGCCAACCTCTGCAGGACAGGAGACACAGCTGCACTACAAGGCAGCTTTAGCTTCCATAGGAACTGCTTGATGTATTTCTCCAACACAACAGAGAATGCAACTAAAAAGCCTGGGAGCGAAAGAAGAGAAATTCTCGCAGGACCTCGCCTGAATTACTCTCCATCACCTGGAAGTGATTGACAACAGCCACGTCGCAGCCATTCTGTGGCCCGCACAGAAATGAGACAATGACTGTAAATAGATGGCTGCTTTCCTGACCCAAACCCCCATATTAATCACCACCTTTTCCTCATTTCGATGAAACTATTTCCAATATTTGTCATTAAACTCATTAGTCCACAAAGCACTTTTAATAGCAGCAATGAGACACCAAAACAGCTATGAAATATTATTTGCTTGCTGCTTTGCTACTACAGTCTTCAGATGATTGTAGCAGCTATCCCACAACAAAGCCTTCAGATGATTTGGAAGTTGAGATACTGAGGTTTCAGACAGTTTAGAATATTGGGTTTTTCTCCAGAGGTTCCCAAGAGCGATTAAAAGCGTATCAGAATTGAACTGGTGGAAAAAGCAAGAACGCTGTTACAGAGGTAACAATCAACACGTGGGAGTTGTCAGCACCAAGAGGAACCGGAGACCCCAGTTTCCTGGGCTTTCTGCCGATAAAACTTCTTTTTGTTGTCTGATGCACAACAATCTTCCAGGTCTTACATTTCTGACGTGTTTTCCCGTTTATAGCTCAACTTTTCTTGCAATATTGCCAGAATAAATATAATTGTTTTCATGCAACACTTTGCCCACTTTGTTGAGGCTCAGCCTGAATCATCAAAGGCCGTGGAGAGGACAAGCAACAGCTAAAGACAAGGCTTCAGGCTGAAATGCAAAAGGCTGAAAAAGAACAGCGAAATGGAAGCAAAGCGTGTAGGATTTGCTATTTTATTAGTCTGACAAGAATATAACATCGGATTATTACCATTCCATTGTGCAATGGGAGGGAAGAGAAAAAGGAATAATAAAATTGTGTCATAATACATCAGAGGTGCAAATGCCCAACAAAAGCCACCCCATCGGAAGATGCAGCACGGCCTCTCTTCTTGCACAAGTAGCGATCAGCTTGAGCCCTTCCGAACAATGCGTGGCACCTGCGTGTCACAAATGATCTGCTGAAAACAAAAGCCTGGGGGAGATACACAGAGCAATCACCCTGCGTCCGACTGAGGCTGAGACAGACATAAAATCATAAAATTGAGTCTGTGTGGTAAACAAAGCAGAATGAGTTGAACAGATGACCAAGGAAATCATGGAACCCCAGACTGGTTTGGGTGGGAAGGGAGCTCCCAGCCCACCTCTTGCCATGGGCAGGGACACCCCCCACCAGCCCAGGCTGCCAAAAGCCCCGTCCAACCTGGCCTTGGGCACTGCCAGGGAGCCAGGGGCAGCCACAGCTTCTCGGGGCACCCTGTGCCAGGGCCTCAGCACCCTCCCAGGGAAGGATTGCTGCCTCCCAGCTCAGCTCCAGCTCCCCTCCTGCAGCTTCAGGCCCTTCCCCTTGGCCTGGCCCCCCCTGCCCTGCAACCAGCCCCTCTCCAGCTTTCCTGCAGCCCCTGCAGGCACTGCCAGGGGCTCCAAGGGCTCCCCGCAGCCTTCTCTGCTCCAGGCTGGACAAGCCCAGCTCCCTCAGCCTGGCTCCAGAGCAGAGGGGCTCCAGCCCTCGCAGCATCTCTGGGGCCTCCTCTGGCCTCGCTCCAGCAGAGCAAAGCATTTCTGAATAGCAACCACGCTCTCCACCACACCAACTGCTCCCCCACATCTGGCACGATCTACAAACCTGGTGAGTGTGTGCCCCTCTCCCTCACCCAGGTCACTAACGGCAATGCTAAACGGACCTCGCCCCTGTGCACAGACTAGGGGTTAACACCGACCGTTGGCAGAGCAGCAACTTGCAGCTGAGGGACAGAACTGCTAGGGAAGGTGAAAAGACCTGAATTTCCACAGCCGTCTGCAAAATAACCTGGCCGTAACCACAGATGTTTTGTCAGCACTAAGCATGCCACATCAAGCAACTCTGGATTCTGTAATGCCCTTCCTGTGCTCGAGGCCACAAAGGAAGGCCTTAACGCACCAGTTTACATACCACAGAAACTTGGAAAAAAAAGTATTTCTACGTTTTTAAAAAAAAAACCCTAGCCTCTGGAGATGGTTCTCAGTTGCTCCACCACCTTGGTTCCCACCCACTGGTATATTTACATCTGGATAAAACCACTTTGTCGCCAAGAAACCTGCCTGTTGCCAGAGCGCAGCGGAGATGTGTGTCAGCTCCTCTCCTATTGAAGGATTCCCTCCTCCACCCGCACCGGCGGTGCACAGTAGCCCTGGCTTTAACCGCAGCAGCCACCTGAGGAGGTGGGACGGAGGAAAGTTCATCTAAACAACGGCAACCTGCACACAGCTTCCAGTGGGGACGGGGTACCGCGAGGCCTCGGAGGAAGCTGCGAGACATGACAGGCTGCCTGATGGCAGCTAATAGGAAGGTTAGCTGAGAGTCCCGGATTTGGGTTTTCTGTAGTTTATAAAAAATAGTTTAATTTTCTGTAGAGGGGAAGAAACAAACCACTCCCAGCCTGATACGGAAGCCACCTCCCAAAGGACTGGATGCAGGAACTCACAGCTCTTTACTGGTTACTTTTGAACGAGCGAGGGTGTTGGGGTTCTTTCTGTGTTATTGGGTTTTAGTTTTCATGTCAGGGTTTTCAAATTTGTGCAAGCAAAAATGGAATTACATGCAAATACAATGGAGGAAAGAGTAAATGGCCTTTCTTGGAAGACTCAAGGGCAACAAAACGAGGGGAAGAACAAAAGGGAAACTTCTGGTGGAATAACAAAAATAATCTAGAGATGTCTGTGCTCTGCTGAGGACTATATCCTACTGCAGGAGTCAGCGAGCCGAGGCACCCGAGACTCCCACAGCCCACCGTCCCCTTCAGGCCCGCGATCAGGGTAAAGCTGTTGATACCTGAATCAAGCTCAGCATTTCTCTGCAATTTGATGAAATACTGAACACGGAACAGGATTTGCACTGTAGGAAAAGATCTACGTGCTGCCTCCAGTACGTATTGCTAATCCATCGCTGGAGCAGGAAGAGGAAAGCAGCACCCAACGCTGCAGTTATTCAGACTGTTGCCTCTTTCTCACACGATGAAAAACTGCGTTAGATTTCCTCTATCCAGTCTGAAGTTTTCTGCAGGTCACGTTGATGGGCTCCTTCAGCTTCCTCTACACTTCCAGGCCGCTCGGCCAACAAAAGCCACGTTGTCAAATAGGACATAACTCTCTTCACTCCCCCATACGCTGATGAGTCCTAATTCTAATACTCGTCACCATTAAGGACAGCGAGACCTAACACCCTTCACTCAGCAGCCAGGACCATCAACAACGTTTGTAAAGCCAGCACGGCAGCCTAAGCGCCTACCACACCACCGCCTGAGCACGGTTCTACGCTCTCTTAGGTTATTACCTTCATCGGGAACAAGGGGCTGCATCTCTGGCGACATTATCTTCCTATTTTAACGAGACCAGAAGAGCTGTGGCATTAGAACACACTGACGTGCACCATCCTAGCAGATTGTCTGGCACACCGAAAGAGCTGGAACTATTTTTGATTACAATCTGCGTTTTCAGCAGCTGTCTTCAGAAAAAAGGCCTCACAGGAAATCCACTTTTAAAAGGTTAAACCAGACCGTGCGGTCTGTACACATCTATGCTTAGCTCCTACAGTCCTTATCGCAACGGGATCTAGGTAGTGCGGACTGCTCGTGGTATCGCTTTGCAGCAGAGCTCAGGAACAAGACTCACTCCTGGGACTCTCTTCAAAAGTTCCCTCATCTTGAGCCAACTACAACACAAATATACGTCCCCGTAAGGGAAGCAGGGACATGTATTTACTTATATCACAGGGATATTTGAGGGTTCATGTTTTGAGGAAGTCTGATGGAAGAACACACGGGTTGCCCAGGGAGGTGGTGGAGTCCCCGTCCCTGCGGGTGTTTAAGGAAAGGTTAGACGCAGCACTGAAGGACACGGTTTAGTGGTTAATAGGTGGGGGGGACACGGTTGGACTGGATGATCCTTGAGGTCTCTTCCAACCTTAATGATTCTATTCTATTCTAAAATATGCAGACGAGATTATATTTATTGTAAGTTATTTTAGTAAGATGCTAAAACATTAGTTCTTTAATTTATTCAGCCTTATACAGGCATGCAACACCAGCTGATCTTGTCAGTGATACCTGAGACAGGCTGACTGCAGAGATAAAAAGCTCTTTAGTGTGAGGGTGCTGAGGCCCTGGCACAGGGTGCCCCGAGAAGCTGTGGCTGCCCCTGGCTCCCTGGCAGTGCCCAAGGCCAGGTTGGACGGGGCTTTGGGCAGCCTGGGCTGGTGGGGGGGGTCCCTGCCCATGGCAGGGGGTTGCATTGGGTGGGCTGGGCGCTCCCTTCCCACCCAAACCAGCCTGGGGCTCTATGAAAGAACCATAAGAAACTCAGTAGACCTACTACTTCCCAACATCGATGTTAGAGCATCTTTTAGGTAAAGAGGTACTTCAAAAACTCAAAGCAAGAGCCGCTGCTGAGTTGTCAGAAGTGTCCTGGCTTCCTACAGACACTAAAGGTTGCAAGGGACGGTGAGATGTGACAGACCTAGGTCCTTTCCACTTACACTTCTTTCCAAATGTGAGCTACAGGGAATGATTTCTAGCAGTCAGCTTTGATCCTCCTCACATTTCTCTTCGTCAGAGACTGGTTTTGACCATCAGGATAGGAAGTGAATATCAGAATGGAAAGGACAGAGAAAGGAAGGAAGAAAAGTACAGTTTAAAACAGGTGACAGGAAAGCTCAAAAGTAACTTTTGGTTTTGAGAAGGGTTAGTTTTAGATGCTCGTGTGACAGCACACCCTGACACCCTCCTGCAAATCCAACATAAAGGAAAAATAGACCGTCTGCAAGTTGGTATTGCTGAATTCAAGCAAGAGCACATTTTAGTTACCAAGCATGAGGTAGGTTCAAGCAAAAATGTTCATCCAACTACTTTACATATTTTCAAGACAGCTTAGAGGGCCAAGATGGAGAACTGCCAGGGCAGCCCAAGGCAGTTGGCAACTCAAGAGACCTGCAAACCCTACAATTGCATATTCCTCCTCCTCAGAATCAAAGCCGAGATCTGCGCCACCCCAGAATAGTCTTTCAGCTGGTGGAATGAAGGAAAGTAGACAGTTGCCAGGTCTTAGGTAACAGGGAAGGTGGTGATATATTGCCTTAAAATAGCTACCACCTCCATTTTGCACGCTGTAGAACAAGCTTTTAGCCTGTTTCCAGCCTAAACTATCACAGAAAAAACCCCAAACAAAACAACGCAAAACCTATTGGTCATGGGATATGAAACCTGATAATAAGGTTCTTGCCAGAAGGTAAAGGCAGCCACATATTTGGCAGCAAGAGTTCCCTTTTCAGCCTTGCTATGTGCATAAACAATACCTGTTTCTGGATAAATGATGTTTGCTTTGCCCTGCTGCCCACCGACAGAACTCTCAAAAAGCTGCACTGCAGAAGTAAAGATTCCCCCTGCTCTGCACGGCCGGTTTCCTTTTCCTGCAAAGCAGGATAGAGGCCTCGTTATGCGGAACTTGCTTCTAGTTTCATCATTTGGTCCCAAAGGAGACTGTTCGCTACGGATTTGGAACATGGAGAGTCTGACACCAGCTCAGCTCCTCTAGTTACCACACACAATAGTACAAACCTGTGAGAGAGTGAAATGCTCGCTCTTGAAAGAAACCTATAGAATCATAGCACGGTCCAACTTTTCCAGGGATCTACCACCTCTCTGAATAACCTGCACCAGTGCCTCACCACCCTCACCATAAAGAGTTTCTTCCTTAGCTAGTCTGAATTCCCCCTCTTTCAGTTTAAAAGCATTACCCTTGTCCTTTCGCAACAGTATTCTCACACACAAAACGGCTCTGGTTCCAGACAGTTCCACAGTTCTCTGCTAGCAGAACCTGGTGCTTCACTCAAACAATGAACACCTGCCAAGACTCACCCTGTTTAATTCTCCTAAACCTGCTTCACAGGGTAAACAGTTTGATTTTAAATTCTTTAACTGAAAAGTATACTTCAGAACTACACAGCTATTTCAAATTCAGTTTTGGGCCCCGCACCACAAGAAAGACATCGAGGCCCTGGAGCGTGTCCAGAGAAGGGCAACGAAACTGGTGAAGGGGCTGGAGCACAGGTCTCATGAGGAGCGGCTGAGGGAACTGGGACTGTTCAGNGGGGGAAGTCCCCGTCCCTGGGGGTGTTTAAGGACAGGTTGGATGTGGTACTGAGGGACATGGGTTAGTGGGGAATAGGTGGGGAGGGGATGGTTGGACTAGATGATCCTGGAGGTCTCTGCCAACCTTAATGATTCTATGACTCTACCCTTATCATCAGATTTATAGGTATCATCGGTCTCTGAGCTGTGAGAAGGGACTGCTCTTGGGTCCAACAGGCCAAAGTGGCACTCACTCTGCTAGGGGAAAAAAATGACCCACTCAGGTAAGTTTGTGCCTGTAAAGAACAGGAATGTTTCTTAATGCAGATCCATTTAAATAGGATGATGAACATGAATATCACCTACAAAGGGATACACAGTGAAACAAGAAGTTAACTAACAAGCCCGACATCTGTCAGTAGTTCAGTGCAAAACTCTCACGGTGAAGTAAAGACTAATGTAACTTGGATTTTCAACCCCTAGAGTAAGAAGTCACAGGCATTTTTGCTTTTACTTTGTATATTAATTTATTAACGAAACCAGATGTGCTATGTCTTGTCTATAGGTAACATTAAAAATAATATCTACATAAAATACTTCCAAGGTTAAAGACAGAATGCATTCAAACAACCTAGACCAGCTGCTCTGTGGTGACTGTGCTACTTGATCCTTGACACCCAACCTTCTTAGAACAGGAGAAACACCCACATGTTTACAGTTGTCACACTGACTGAGAACCAGAACTGATGCTGGATAAGTTGTGGTCCATGTGGTTTATTTCAGTTATTAAAAAAAGTTACCTGAACACAAAGATGGTCATGTTTTACTGAGGCGGGGCTGGGGGAGCGGTGGGGGAAACAAGAACAACTGAGTTAATAGTAGACCTTTACAAGCACCCCTTGATTCTGGGTGCATACAGGTGCAGAAGAGGACAAGACTGTTTAACCTCCTTCTCTTTCAAGAACTCAGGATGTAGGACCCACCCTTGCTTGCTTGAACAACTCAATATATTTATTAACCATGTTTAAGGCTGAAGAATACAGAGTGCTTCTGTTTTCCTCTACTACCTTCTCAGTCTTCCAACCACTTCAGGGACAGGGACACTTCTTAGCCACACCAAGGATGTTATGAGCACTTCCCCGTTGAAACCACTGGATCACTTGTGAATCTTCTTTCCTCATTAAAAGGATCTGTAGTTCCTACTACTTAATTGGCCCATGCTCGTCTCAGACCCTAATCTGCATTACTATGCAAACAGTGCTGAGGGTCTCCTACCAATCGTGTTGGACAGAAACACCAGCTAAATGAGCTTCTACTTTTTTTCCACCAGCTTCTTTCTCCAAATTTCAGCACATTTCTCACTTTTTTGCATTGAGGTGGATGAGATGAATCAGCAAGATCTGTCCTAAGAAAATGGAACATTTCTGAAGAGCACAAATTAAATTTCTGCAGTAAGTCGGTGACAAAGACCGTTACTCAAGAGTTCTCACGATAGGACCGCAGGAAAAACTGCGGATGTGACACTTTGTGGCCACCAACGAGTTCCTCCCCACAGCCAACAGAAGCTTCCACAGGAGGTGGCCACCCGTAAGCAACTGTCTGCTGCGGCTCCTGCAGACAGCACCCAACCCACACCATGTACCGAACATGCCTGACAGCCTCCAGTTTCATGTTCTGGAAGGCTATTCAAATGGACGTGGTTGAAAACAAATACCCACACAGCTAGCTGTGCTGGGTCAGACCAAGGTCCACCTGCCCAGCAGCCTATTTCTGAGAGCAGCCAGTAGCAGATGCCTAGGAAAGAGAAGACGACTAGGGCGAGCAGGTAATGCATGAAATGCCCACCGCATAGCTCCAGGACTCCAACCTAAACTGAGCTACAGTATTAGCTAAAAACTCATTTTCCCAAATAATTGCTACAATACTTTTCAAGTTTTCTGCTCTACCTCACAGACAGCCAGGAGCCACTGAGATGACTATTGATCACTTTCAACGTCCTCTTACTCCATACCATCTTACATATTCAGGCATCATCTTTAAAAAAAGAAATTATAGTCCTTTTGTTGGCCTTGGCACCCTGCCCCGCAAAAAAACTATAAATTTTTAGTATCTGATGAAAAAGACTTGTTCAGAAGGATTTCAGTGCAGCACAATCTGAAAAGCTACTGAGTATCTTGCTCCAGGTTTACACGGTCATCATCCCTACTCATTTGTTAAGGGATTAGCATTCAACAGCTATAGCTGCACAAGCCACAGAGCTAGCAACTGCGTGCAGCCACACACCGCAAATATCAGATGACCCCACACAGAGCAAACGAGGAGGAGGCATCTCGGCCTTGTAAGGGTATTTATCAAGTGCTCACTGGAGAGAGCAGTCCCTGAATTTGAGCTCTCACAAGAAAATACCCAAATTATAGTCCAAGCCAAGGAACCTGACATACAATATACTTGGTAGTGTAGCTTCATTGTACTTGGATATAAGAAGCTTTATTTCTTGTCTTAAATGACTGAACAATATGTGGACTGCAACTGCAAAGCTACCTAGCCCCAAAAAAACAGAAATTACTCTCAAAGTCACTTGTTAGCAAGGATGTGTGTTCCCTTCAGCGCCACTTCCTTTTTCAGCTTGGAAAAAAACCCCAGCAGATGGAAGGAAGGGGGCAGGGGAAAGGGACACTCCTAACACCTCGATAAACCAATACGACTCTTACACTGGAGAAACTGAAAAGGGAGCTTAAAAACAATTCTCCTAAACTATTTTGCACTGCACAGCTCCTTTATAAACTTCATAGGCAGGCTAAAAAGCAGAGAGACAGAATGACAGACAGCTTAGGCTGGAAGGCAGCTCTGGAGACGGGCTGGTCTAAACCTGCCGGGAGCAGGGCCAGCCACTGCGGGTGGCTCAGGCCACGTCCAGATGGCTTCTGAGGATGGAGCGTCCCCCACCTCTCTGGGATACCTGCTCCAATGATGGTTAACCACCTTAAAAAAATTGTTTTCTTATGTGTAAACAGATGTCCCGTGTTTCAGTCTGTGCCCTTTGCCTCATGCCCTGTCACTGCGTAGCAGCCTGGCTCTGTTCTCTTTACACTCCCTCCTCATATATTTATACACACTGATAAGATCCCCCTGAGCCTTCTCCAGGCTGAACAGTCCCACCCCTCTCAGTCCTTCCCCCTAGGAGACACACTCCAGGCCCTTCATCAGCTCTGTGGTCCTTTGCTGGACTTGCTCCACTAATTCCACATCCTTCTTTTACTGGGAAGCCCGGCACTGGACTCGGCACTCCAGGTGCAGCCTCACCAGCGCTGAGCAGAAAGGCAGGATCACCTCCTCGACCTGCTGGCAATGCTCTCCATGGGAGACCCACCAGGACCTCCAGGGCTTGCTCTGCAAAGCTGCTCTCCAGAGAGCTGACCCTCAGTCTGTACAGATGCCTGATTCCTCCTTTTACATGTCCTTTTGCTGAACTTGATGAGGTTCCTTTCTGCCCATGCAGCCGTCTGGTGTATCAGCCACTCTTTCCAGTTTTCATCCAGCCACTTGATTCACTTCTCCACTTCCAGTTCATGATATATGAAGTTTGTACCACCTGCAAACTTGCCAAAGGTGCAGTCCACCACATCACCCAGGTCAACAATGAAGAAGTGGGACCTCAAGCTAAGAGGAAGACTTGAAGACCTCAGCCCAAAACCAAAACTTCCAAGAAATATTTCAGAGTGTCCTGTGCACAGATATCCCGTCAGAGTTCAGTCATACATCACGTAAATGCTCAAGTATAGAAGGACTGCACTCTGGAACAGTTTTGACCTAGTTAGTAATGCCACTTCTCAAGCCAGAATTAACACCTAGTTAACACCACTTAACACAGAGCAGCTCAAGAACAGGAACTGAAACATCCCCAAAAATTGCTTTGGAAGAGGGAGCACTTTAGCCACACTTGAATTTTTTTGCCAAGGTACCCTTGCTCTCAAAGGGCATCACAGCACTTTTAAACCTCTGTCCATTATTTGCTTTTCTAATGAGTTACTGCAACTCATTAAAAAGAAAACACAGGCTATTCACTTTATGCCTGATGGTGTGTTGGGCAAATTTCTGCAGCCTGAAGGTAACCAGTAACTGCAGAATCCTCAAATATCGGCACTGAGTAACACAGACACTTCCACAAATACACAATTACTGGGAGCTAACCTGTCAAAGACAACCTGCATTGAAGCTCCCGGGACTTGGTGGACACACCTTAGTTCACACACTCCAAACATACTACTACAAAGGCAGGAGAGATACAAGTTCTGATGCAGTGGCCACAAGGTTCCCAAGAAGAACCAGGACAGTCACTAGTAACCCTAGATCAGACTTCCTCCTGTCCAGGAAATCCGAAATTTAGGAATGGGAGTAAGCATGTAGATTTTCTTTTGATCCCTCCCAAAACACAACATTTGTATGGATAAAGACTTTTACTGAAGCAGTTGTCTTTGCATTCCTGCATTTACCCTCGGGCAACAGCACCTGAAGGAAAACTGAAAATAGGCGCCAAGTACCACTGGCAGTATGCAAAGCAATTAGCAAGCAAGAGCGCTGCGGCGTGGCCACTCAGGCCCTGCAGAACTCTGTTTTGGCTAACGCAGGCCGGACCTGTGAGAGCAGCATCCAGCAAAGCTGAAGTCAGAGGACAGAGCCATTACTTGCAACTATCTCAAACAAAAACAGAAGGCAGAATCCACTTGCTTGGACCTTGTAGAAGCTTCATATTTCTACAGAGCAAGAGATCTGAAAATAAAAACAGTTCTCATTGACATTTACAAGAATTCATATGAAGCAGCACAAAATCAGGAAAGCAACGCCTCGATTGCTGCTCGCAATCCTCATGAGTCATAGGCACGAGAAGTGATCTCAAGTTTTCAATATACGAAAATAATCACTTCGATAATCTTTTAACTGCAGATGTGATAGAAGTCTGTGTTATCCTCAGTGATGTTCAAAGAAAAATGTATGTCTGTGTCTGTATCAACACAGGTGGAGCTTTTCTAAAAGCAGAGGAGCAGAGTACATCATCACAGAGGGTTTATTTGGACCAACAGAGACAGGATACTTAGAATTAAAACTGTGCACAAATCTGAGCACAAAAGTTTTTGCAACTCCAGCAGTAATAATGCCTCACAGGAAATCATGAAGAGGCCCATGTAACATTTCTGATCATGCAAATGTATTCAGCTGTAAGTCAGATCCAAGTTAGAGTCCATAAGGACAGCAGGGAATTTAAAAGAACCAAACACACACGTCCATGCCAAGGCAAGGGCTGAAAATGAGAGTACAAGCTTCAGCGAGAACAGAATAGGCAAGTATGGAGAGAAAGACCAACTTTCCTCCTCCCTGTTCTTAATTCATGGGTTTGGAGTCCACCACCAGGTGTTTGGAGACTACTTTTAGTGCTTTAGAAAGGTATCAAAGCCCTGGAGCGTGTCCAGAGAAGGGCAACGGAACTGGTGAAGGGGCTGGAGCACAGGTCTTATGAGGAGCTGCTGAAGGAACTGGGCTTGTTTAGTCTGGAGAAGAGGAGGCTCAGGGCAGACCTTGTTGCCCTCTACAACTACNCCCTGCAGGTATTTAAGGAAAGGTTAGACGCGGTACTGAAGGACATGGTTTAGTGGTTAATAGGTGGGGGGGGTCGGTTGGACTAGACGATCCTTGAGGTCTCTTCCAACGTTAATGGTTCGATTCTGTTCGATTCTATTCTTTACTTCTCCTATGCAATTAGTTTTTACTGTTTACTTATTAAACCACATGAAGACGCTTCACGTCTTTTTTTGTCCCACAAAAAAGATGACAGAAATCTATTACTTTAAAAGAAGAAGAAAAAAAAGTGTGCTCTGGGATAGCCCATAAGACAGGGAAACCTGAACATGCTCATGGTGTTGCTATGAAAACTCTAGAAAGCAGCAGCACCCTGTGACACCAAGTACTTCGTGTGACTTACCAGCAGGCCAGAATACAGAGTCCAGTGAAGAGGATGATGGGGATGGGGTAGGAAGCACACAACAGCCCGTGGTTGTAGAATGCCCGCGATATCCTCTCGCGCAGTTTTTCAGTCAGGGTCATCCTCAACTGTCATCACCTAGTTGCCATTCCGGAATACATCAGGGGGTCAGGCAACTCCAGCGTGTGCAACGCTTCAGCAAAGGCACTGGATCCATCTAGAAAATGGAGAGAAAGCAAGCTCATGAGAAAAATAGATAAAAGGAGAACAAACATTACCATCTTGGTTGAGAAGGACTTCCAGCATTGTACCTCCTGAGAAGAAAAGGGAGAAAGAGACACCACACAACAAGCACTTGTTACGAGCCTACAGGCAATTTCATCAAATTATTGGGTTTTGCTCAGGGAAGGAAGGGCAGAAAACACAAGCACAGACTGAGCACCAGCCGAACAGACGTCAGGCACCGCTGCTGTGAGCTGCCGGTCAGAGAGAACAGGCAGGAACAGAGCTCGGAACCAAACTGGCTGAAAGGAAGGGAGAAAAGGAGCTTAGCAGTAGAAGAATTAAGCAGTACTCCGAGGAGATGCCAAAATGCCAATTAGAAAAGAAGGATTGAGGCTAGCTGTAAGCAACGTGCTGTTAAGGGAAGTGCTCTTGGACAGTGACTGGAGCACTTTCAGTGCGAGGGCTTTTAACTATTAGCAACGCACCAGTAACGAGAGAAGAGACCAGAACAGGCTTTACAGCTAAGGCAATCTGAAGAAAATTATTTTTGCGTGGGGAATGAGTAGCCACTATGTAGCCACAGTTCAGAAGACTAAGGCAGAGTACACTGCGCAGTAAAATGAACTACTGCAGATACTTCTCGTCAAAACGTATTTTGACTTGTCTGCAAGACGTAAGACGAGGCTGCTTACCAAGTGCAAACGAATCACAGATGTCAGAACTGGTCAACTTAAACTTGCAATTCGATTTGCAAAGTGTAAAACGTTCACTATAAAAAGCCCTAAGAAAAGGTTAAGAGAATATATTTTAAAAAAGCACAAACCAAATTTGGTTTGTGAGAGCAGAAGAAGCCTGCCCTCTTTTTTTTTTTCTTCCTTTACATCTCAAAAGCATGTGGTTCACAACAGCGTACGCAGAAGCGAAAGGCTTGAATGCAAGACAGATTTTTTTCCTACAGTTCAAAGCTATATAATCCAAGATTTTTATCTGAGAGGAAATAAAGACATTTTTCCTGGCTTCTCCAGAATAAGACGGGGACAATAAGATACCCACAGCATATGAAATAAGTCAGTTTGTCCACAGGAAATCATCGCTTATTATTGCACCAGAGAATTCAAGAAAAGACCTGAACCCAGGCTACCCACTGAAACCAGCTGGTTATTTATCAGTTTGAACCACTCACCTCCTCCATCATAAGTGGAAAAAATACTAGAGGAAAAGGTCTGATAAGTTCACACAGGCAAGAAATCCATTGAGGGTTTTGATACAGATCTGGCTTAGGAATTCTGCAAGCCTCAAATATTTAGAAGCTGGGGTCAGGTATCACAGGTGCTGTTTTGGTTTATATTCTTTCCTAAGCACCCACTTTCAGCTATATGGGAGAGAGCATATGGGGGAAGATAACCCTAAGTATAGCCATTAGGCTCTTAATTTCAGATTTAATTCTATTTAATGCCCACAGGACTATTTTACAATGTTCTACCTATTTTTCCCCAACAGTGCAACTAAAAACACTCATATTTTGAGCAAGAGAAGGACCAGTATATTGACCTAACGACCAGATGGGAAACCTGGATAAGTATCTTTGCTCACACCTTTAGCAAGGCACTGCATCTCTCCACGAGAATCAGCATCACTTTCTTAGCCATGGGTAATTTCAGTTTGCCTGCAGACCGGCACCAGCACAAATGTGCCAGGATTTTGGGAGACGGGAGGGATGAGAAATGTGCTCTTGCTGCCTGGAGACCTATAGCTACAACTCTATACATCACATTCATGCAGAACAGAAAGGTTTTGTCTTACAGTCACACGGAAAACATAAAGTATGGTACCCCGCAATGGAACAGATGCGTGGTGTACAAGAATATGCTTAGAAGTCGTAGAGATTACATCAGGAAAAGCTTGATTTTTAACCTTTAGCTTGTTCTGGTCCAGTGGCAAACATGATCAGTTAAAACCAAGCCCAAGGCAAATGTTTAAAATAAATTTTAAAAATTAAAAAATTATTTTTAAAGGTGCACGAAATCACCAGAAACATGGACTTTCTATTCTAGTTCTCAGGAGTGAGTAGAAAAAGAAATAAAATTAATGTAACATTTCAATGACACAGACTTCTTCCAGAGCTGGTCATACAGTGGGAAATAATGCAGGAAGCCCCTGCACACACAAGCCTACTGCTCAGAACTGACCACTGACAGCAATAATGGAAAAACACCTTTTGAATATACGGCAGTAACGGAACTAAAAATCCATGGCCTGTGTTACCAGAATTGGAAAGGAAGTTGCAAACAAGTATACTGGAACTGAAAAATTCAGGGCTGCATCTCACTGGTGGTTTTTCTCAGCATGAGTCTTGCTAGAGCTAGAGCACATTGTGTTGGGGCTCATGCAGATCATATCCCTAATCTAAGGGCAGAAGCCAAAAAACAAACATGAAGTAACTCTTAAAAGCAAAGCCAGCAACGAGCATGCTACAAAACCTCTGGTTTTCAGTACGCGGCCCCTACGGCTGTCCCACTGCAACAGAAGATCTGATCCCTTGTGACAGGATGCAGACTAACCTGATTGTCCAGCCTAAACAAGCAGAGAGGACAATAAATGAATACGCTTCATATCAGCCTCGTTTACATTAGAAATAAAATTTTATGAATGCTACAAGTGCAAGAAGGCAGTTGGACTAGATGAGGTCCCTTCCAACGGAAATATTCCACTCTGTGCTAACCAGTCACAGAAGTGGGGAGGGGGCAACCCCCCCAAGTTTAGACTGTTTAAAAATTCAGTTGAATATATGTAACATAAAGGTCAACCATGAAGGAAAATTCTTATTCCTAAGAGACAGCATCACCATGGCAGCATTCAGAACAAGGAAGGCTTAGATGGACGCTGTGCTGGCAAACGGGGGCCACTTCCGCTTCTCCCGCTGCCTTCTGCGGGGCCTTGGCCTGGGACAGAGCTTGAGAACCCGTTTCCTCGCACACTGTGCGAACACCACCCTGGCTTCATCCCCACGGTTCAAGTACGTGGCATTTGATTCTCCACCTTTACCCTGAAGGGCACATAAACCACCATTTCTGATGCACGCGGATTGCTAGAGCAACTGCTCCTCCCTGGAACTACCCAGTGACCTGGGTGTCCACAAAAACCTGGGTGTTGCAGTCTAGCAAGAAACGTCCGAGCAGATCTGATCATGCTGTAGGGCTGGGTGTCAGGATCGGACAATCCCTTTCAGTCCCCGTTCTATGAGTAGCTGGGGAACACCACGTATATTCTACTCCTGCAACAGAAACAGGTCGTGACCGGCTCTTTGACGGGCCTCACCTTCTAACAGCAATTTGGGTTATTAGCATTGCACTGGGAACTGTTTCTACTAATTGCAAAGAGGAAAACTTCATATTTAATTGCTTCACTGATGTGAAACATCAGCATTCATGAAGAAGAAAACAATAAGCATTCCAAAGCTAATGTTTGCTCATTCCAAAGCTAATATTGGCTTATTAGGTTTCGGGGGGGGCTGCATATTAAATTCTGAAATCTTTAGTACCTTTATGCTACAGCAGTGCTCATAAAAGTTAAAAGCAGGAACTGTTCCTATTCAAAGTCATTTTTGCAAAAAAAACCAAACATTAGCTAACTCAAAACAAATCCGGATTTTAGGACAAATGTCAAAGAGGAATCCATTCAGAGCATTTCTTTCCTTCTACATGACTGCAAAATCCAAGACACGGTTTGACTGGAAACAAGAGGACATCAGGACATTTCCTTGACCTTGCAAGACAGTATGAGGCATTTCTGGCTCACTTCAGGAACAAGAGACCGATACACAATGAAGTGCAGAGATGGACCATGGGAAACAAAAGCAAACAGCAGGCTTGAAAGAGCAAGGTTTGGCTTTTAAAGTCTTAATTTCCCAACCAAGTTACACATTAGGCTCTCTAATTGTCCCTTCCATTTACACAAGCGCAAAACGTTACTATTGCCAGTATTACACAAATTCAGCTACCCACAAGTGTGATTTCAGTTAAGATGCTTTCGCCCGCACACACATCCCATTCCCGTGGTTCTATGAGCTGCAGCACTTCCCAAGGTAACTATTCTGGCGGGCTGGCTGGGG
>VWZZ01004235.1:38578-51522 GCA_013399095.1 Psophia crepitans | reverse complement strand
GGAAGGCCACCCTGCGCCCACGCTACTCATCCACGCCTTCAAGAAGCAGATTTTTGTGTGCACCCTCGGCAAACATTTCATACGGACTGCAACGCGACGGCCGCAAATCTGTAACAAACTGGAAATTCAGTGCTGCAGACAGAAAACAGAATTCAGATTATAACAAATCCACAATGCCTGGAGAGATGCAGAAGAGTGAACGAATCTACCCTGTGAACAGAATCTTTTCCCCCATTCTTGTGTCACACAGAAGAGAAAAAGCAATTGCTGAAACACTCCGATTGCCAGACCCGAGCTGGTAATTTGCCTCAAACCACAGCAGATTACATCGCATACGGGACTAAGCACCCCCCAGAACCAGGGCACTCCAGGCATGCGCACGTACCGCAGCTCAGCCCTGCGTGTGCACCACAGCGCAGCTGGTGAGAAGGTCCCGAAACAAATCCTCAAATCTCTACAGCCTGCCACTAGCTGATGCAGTAGCATAAGGCAGGTGAACGCGAGACACCAGCGCCAGCGTCCCCCACCGCCGCCCAGCATCCCTCGCTCTCCTGCCCACAGGAGCTGTCCTGCCAACCCCTCCCGGGAGTTTTCAGACAGCCTGGCTGTTACGGCACGCAGGTCAGAAAACCACAGCGCTACTCAGCTGGAATGCTGTTTCCCTCTGAAGCCCCTTCCCCCACCCATGGACAAGAAAAACAAATAAAAACTGGATTTTTTTTTCTGACACCACGCTATATACGTCTTTGTACATTTTTGGGTGTGCTACACACTCTGACACACACATACCTGCAGATGAGTTTCTCGAGTAGCCAAAAAACTCTTCTCATATATAATGCTGCAATTCCAGAAGAAGGGCTTCTACCATCTCATCAAGAAAAAGCACATTCATTTATTTGCTATTCATTCACAACGCAAGACAGGCAGAGAGAATATTAAATGCACACAACACTCTCGGAACCCCAAGGCTTCCTATTTTCAAGGTGATCCTTATCCTGATGAAAAAGCATGTTATTTTATATACTACCTAAATCATACTGCACTACACGCTGACTACTGTCATAAGACAACGCAACTCTTCAACGGGAACTAAGCACCAGCACTGCATCATACCGCCTGCTCCCAGCCTCGCCAGCCTTCCCATCAGCGTACGCCAGCACAGCAGCTCTCCACCCAAACCCTTCATAAAAACCGATTCTACTCTACCCAGCTGCAGTCAGGCTCTTCTATTTCCCACCTGTCCGAGAGCTGAAGAAGAAAGAGCTTCGTTTTCTGTAGTATTATAGATGCTGGAACAGTTATACTTTCTTGGAAAACTCCTAGTGTTGCCACAGTTTGCTGGCTCTGCTGTTAATTGTTACAAAAAAACAGACTGACCAGCAGAGGAAGAAATGCAGAATTTCTCCTTGCAGGAAAAACAAACTCAAACTTACAGATGCTGAATGACACTACTTTTCCCAAGACAAAAGCTTTTATCTCACTTCACGATAGTTACATGGTCCAAATTCTTTACATTTCTGCCCAAGAGCATTTTAGAGCTTTCACAGAAAGCCTCCAGTTACCACTGAAGTGCACAAAAATGCAGCGCTCTCTATGTAGATAGCAGTAGCTCAGACAACACGAGCTCACTGTACGCTTAGAGCCAAAATTATCAAAGGGATGAAAGCTTTTCCCTTTACAACAAACAGCCTGGTTTTTTGAAGTACAGTCAACATCTCCGTTTTACCTAAAATGTTCTTGAATCAGGCCTTAGCGTTAGGTAGTCATAAAAACATATCACTGAGCTAGTGGAGAGCGGAGGGAAAAAAAAAATAAAATATATATATATATGTATAAAAAATGACTGTTCTGTAGTAATTTTCCTCACACTTCAATACATAAAATAATTTGCTCCGTCTTGTGGCCTACAGCAAAGTCTTAAACTTTCAACAGGAATTTTAAGCCAGCATTTTCCATTTGAAATACTGAGCTTGGTAAAGCAGGAAGGGATCCAACACGGTCCTTCTGCCCCCCCAGATCCCTCCCACCAGCCACAGCACCCCCACTGGGACCCTAACGTTTCAAACGCACACCCTGTCTCTCCGACATACCTGTACCCTTCACGAGGGGAACAGCACATCCCATCAATGTAGCAGCCCCAGATCAGACGCAGAATTTCAGAAGCTTTCCTGCCAAGGCTGCGTATTTGGGGAAGGAAAGGGGAGGAACGAAGGGGAAAGGAGAAAGAGTACATTAAAAATTAGGATTTATAAAGGTCACACAGTCGCTCTCTGCTGTTGCCAACAGAACAGATCAATCTGGTGTTCTCTCAGCATTCGAGGGCACGGCGGGCATACGGACCATCAGCAATAACTCACCCTCCCACCGCTACAATCATTCACCGTGTATCCATCAGTCCAGCACAGGCTCTCCAGGCACAGCAGAATCAGAAGAGCAACCTTCTGCCCTCAAAGGTATGGCAAAACAAGCGGGGACAGCAGGACTGATGTTGCTCAAGATAAAATTAGCCAGACTATTTCAAATCTGCACTGTCAAATGAGAAAAATTTTTATCTAGGCTCCACTTAAGATCTCAAGCCACAGAACAGAGGGTCCGTGGAGGACAACGCCTCTTTCACACCCACGTGCCTCCTCCTTCACATACAGCACTTCTACAGCCCGCGGGGAAATACTCACACACACATATGGCTACAGGTATTTCTTGCATTCCTGGGCTCATACCCCAGGACACACAAAGCAGAAAAGCATGACTGATCACCAATACTGAGTCGACTGTCTGATTTACAGTCTCCACTTGACCTCCAAATGTCTCTCCGACCTCTTTTCGGTCCTCTCTACAGCTATGATTTCATGACACCACCAGAAACTCAGCACCCCGAACACCCCCCTCCTCTCCCCGAAAACAAGTGAAATCAAAGAGTTTCCCTGCAGATGCAGAAAACGGCCAGATGTTAGGCCACTCACACATCAGCAACAAGAAAACTGGTTTTCTTGCCCCTTGTTGGACTGCAGAGGTGCTTCACACCCTCGAGATGCTAGGAGACGTCACCGCTGTGATCCCCTCAGTAAAATGACTGGTGTTCAGCTGCTACAGCAGCTCTCACATCCCAGCATCAGCAAAAGGGAGAAGGGGAAGGAAGAGAGGAACAGAGCTCAGGAACCCAATTCTCCCACTCTTCATCGAGTGTGAATTCTCCTCCAGTGAGGGTCAGGGATGAAGCATTCTCATGAAGACTTCAGAGGTGGGAAAACAAGAAATCTGCTCAAGACACCAACCTCCCTCCATAGAAATGCTGCACAATCAGCTCTAACACCAAGTTCCTATTCTCCACTTGCATTCCCATGAGAAGAATAACATGCTTTGTGCTGTGAAAGGACACAGAGGTCACGGGGGAGCAGAATACTTCCGATGGGAAAATCACGACCAGTGCACTAACCTCCTGCAGGCTGGTGTCTGCAACGGGTTAATCCTGACCTGCTCTTTCAGACCCAAGGCTCCAGAACAGCTTGTGTGTTCTCAGTCAAACATTCTTCACAGAAGGGTACTTTTCATATTCAAAAAGTACAAACTCCTCAATAAGTTTCAGGGTGCATTCCCTCTGCTCCAGCTCTACGGCCAAAACAGTATTTAAAGTCTGAACTGAGTTTTTGAACCGGATTTCAATACACAAAAAGTGCATCTAGGCCAGGGTAACCAGGCACATCCCCACCGTGGTCAGAAACAAGCTAGTTTTGACGGGAGCCGAACCTCTGAGTTGTCAATAGTACAGCACTGCATTGCAAGGACCAAACACCTCCAGCATACCCTTCCCTTCTCATTTATCCTTCTCTGAAGACACCTCAAACATCTTGGCACCGGTCTAAAATTTGGACTGCATGCTCTAAATTTGCTTGGCAACTTACTTCCCTCAGTCTCTTTGGGCACCCTGGGCTGGTGGAGGGCTGGGAGCTCTCTTCCCACCCAAACCAGTCTGGGATTCTACGAACAGCTGGGAAACTACAGATCACTAAGGCAGATACTCTAAAGAAATCAGGAGAAAATAGCAAACAATTGTTTGATTTAACAGGAGTTACAACGCGCTGAGGAAGAGTCAGCTTTACAAATCTGTTAGACTGACTTCTCCAGAGGAACAAACAAGCACATAGAGCAGAGATCCAATTTAGAACATCTCCCTAGACTACTAAAAATGTGTTCAAGACGACTCCTCACCGGGGACCTCAGAAAAACTAAGCTGTCATGCAATAAGGAGGGAGGGCCTTCACAGGGATAGAAATTGATTACAAGAGGAGTTAAAAAAAGATCGTAACAGATGTCTGATTCTTTTAATAGAGGGAGGTAATCGGACAGTCCCACAGGGAACTGTGCTGTTTGACACATTCCCAGTTTCCCTGGAAAAAAGGTGCAACGTTGACATAAATAACACTTTCAGTTGGCTGTTATTCACAGTGGCAAAGATCAGGCTGACTGAAGAGCCGGCAGAAATCACTCCACACCAAGTGACCGGGTGACAAAACAAGAGATTAAGTTCAATGCCAATGAACGGTACGTGATGCACACGGGGAAAATAACGTTACGTACACAGGAACGCGTTCTCGACTGGGCATCTCCAGTCACAAACAAGATCCTCGGATCCTAATCAATCTCTGAAAATACGAACTTGATGCAGTCAAAAAAGCACAAACTGTATATTAGGAATTGTTAAGAACGGAATGAAGAACTACTAGAAATCATTACGTTAACATGTCAACCTGTGCCATACGCAGTTCTGGTGGTTCTTCCTCCTCATCTCAAAAAGGACATGCAGGAGAACTAGAAAAGGTACAGAGAAGTTCAACAAGGATGATCAAAGACACAGAGCAGCTTCCATAAAACAAAACGTATGGGAAGACTTTACAGTTTGGAAAAGATTTTAATCAGCAAATGGACACAACGGACCTCTAATTATCCAAGACGATCTGAGGAAACTGAACAGGGGAATTTCTTTCAGTACAGGAATAATTCAGCATCAAACGAACTGCAAATTGGCAGCTCAAAATAAACACACAGTTAAGCTGTGGAAATCTTTACCCCGCGAGGTTGTGTCACACGGGTTAGAAAAGCAAGTGGACGAATTTTTGGAACAGCAAGTTGTGAGGCACTATTCGGCGTGAAGCCGAGGCATTCCTCCGGCTCGAGAAGCCCCTCAGCGACAAACCATTCTCCCAGACCCCGCGCTGGCTGCCAGCATCCAACATATTTACCTTGTTCGTACACTCTTCCCCTGTACTAAAGACTGTACGAAAGACTCAGAAACCAGACACTAACCTAAACGGGCCGTCAGTCTGATGGAACAGCTGTCCTTACGCAATGCATCTCACGTGGTCACTTTTGGAATAATCCACTTCTTTTTGTTTATCAATGTAGCTGCTTTACAACAAATGGCTAGGGAATCACTTTCTCCTAAAAATGTCAAAAGACTGATGCAACACCCACATGCAATTACAGATCAGAGCTTTACTGTTAAATCCACCTCACTCCAACAAGAGCGTGGTGGCCTGTTGCAGTATGCCCCGCTCAGTGGCCAGACACAAACACTGAGGAATCTGATTAACTTTTCACTCTCTAGCTGCTCAGGAAGTTCCTGACTCCAGCTATAGAGAAATTAATTCCAGGATGCAAACAGCAGCCAACAAAGAGCACGTTAGATCTTTTTTAGGATTTACCTTGTCTGTATGAGTGCACTGATCAGGCACCTTAAACCCATACTTTCAAATACCTCGAGTATGGAGAAAATTCATTTCCATAAAAATAATATGGACTCCTCAGTGCTAATTAAGCGTTCTTTACCTTCTTGTAGGTCTTAATCAAGCTCCACCACCGTCTGTGCCTACGTTTGTACTTCCTCCTGAACACAATGTCATCCGCTTGGCTCCTTCCGTAACAACCACTGCAGCCTGCGTATCATTGCAGCATTTTATGCAAGACTTCCGAGAGCAACACAGAAACAGCTCACCCAGCAAAGACCTGCAATACGTCTGTCTTTCTACTACTGCTACGACTTCTACTAATGTCATTTTCTAAACCTCTCCGCAAGATCAAGTTTAACATCTCAGCCCGTGCCTTTTGTTTGTGATACATAGAGAATGCCTTCGGATGTCATTGGCGAAGGGGTAACTTTGTCAGGTCCATCCTCAGCGTCATATCTGAAAAGCTGCCAAGAACTACATACGTTACAGACTAGTAATAAAGAGTTAAAAAAGCAGCCCTGACACCCCACTGAAGCATACAAATTGGAAAAAAAAGTTTAAAAAAAAAAATAAATCAAGATAAACACCTCAGCATAACCGTAACAGCGTTCTGTGAAGCACACAGGGCCAGACACATGCTTTTGCGCTGAAGGACCCAAACTTTTTCTTCCACTTCACACAGGTCGTGCCTCATTCTGTCTGCAGGGGAAGGCACTAACGGCACGGCAGGCTGCCCTTCGCCTACGCCTTATCCTGCCCCAGCACTCATCCGGTCATGGTCAGAGACTCGCAGCACAGAACAAACCTCGTGAGTAACGGCAGGTCATGAGTGAGAGAAGACGGGGCTAGAAGGGACTTTGAGGGCTCTAATTCATGCACCTCACTCAGAGCACTATGAGTTATGCTCAAATTATTCCCAACAAATGTTTATCTGTCTTGTTCTTAAGTATTTAGTTGGAGACCCTACAGCCACCCCCAGCATTGTACTCTAGTATCAGCTTTTGCCTGCTTCTTGTAACACTGTACCTGTGTCTCTCCCTGCTATTTAAACTGCTACTTCCGTGGTGTTCTCGGCAGCACAGAGAACGGGACAGCCTCGGCAGCAGTGCCTGCAAGAGTAAACTCCTTGAGTCTCCTCTCAGGCTACTCAGGGCACGCAGCTTTCCCTGATGGTGCTTTCCAGAGACCGACTGCTCTGCTCCATAGTCTCTCCATTTAGTTCATGTCACTTTTCCAGCGTCATACCAAAAGCAGGTCAGCCGGTGTCCCCACGAAGCTTTACTGGCACTGGGTGGAAGGATTACATCACAACCCGCAGTTTGTATACCCAAACAAAACTTTTGCCCCCCCTTCTCCTTTCCCCACAGGAGATCACTGGCCACCAGCATGGGCGAAAAGGCTCCTTTAATTCTGGATTATACCTAATCAGTTATTCCAGTGCCTGCAGCTGATGAGTTTTGCTTGAATACAAAACTTTAACGCTGTCCTTACCGACCTGTAGCCTGTTTCTCAGGCAACATTTAAGTCAGCAAATCTATGTCTTGATTTTTAATCCTGTCATACAGCACCTCTGCAGTCCTTCCCAGCTTCATATCATTTACACCTTTAATGTGCACAGTCTGAGCAAACCACCCAAATCACGAATGAGAAGCCGTAGTCCCCGCAGCAACCTTTCAACACGGCCTTCCGCTTTAACGAGGTCTTTACTGGTACTCTCAGTATGTTTATTTAACGAGGTTTGTGTCCATCATATAGTGGCACCTTCTTAGGTTTTAGGGTTTTTTTAAAACCTTATCTACTTGAGAATCTTATTAGGACAAAAATCAAAACCTGACTGAATGCAGGATAACGGAAGCTTTTGTTTCTGCAGCCAGAAACAGACCTGCTCTCTTACCCTCAAAGTACATTCACTCTGCCAGGGAAGCGCTTGTGGCCAACCAGCACTGGCTGTTACGTGCTCCCTGTAATCTTCCGTGTGCTTACAAATCATTTGGCTGCTTACTGCAGGGTTTTAAGATGACTACTAGTCTCCATTCCCTTCTTCCCACTCCTTCACCTACACAAACTGCTCGCTCTTCTCTAGTCTTTCAAAACATCACCTATTTTCCACTTCTCAAAAGACGCCTACTAAAGCTTTTAAGGATTCTTTTAGTCTGTACTTTAAGTACATAGACAAAAATATCTCACTTAGGTGACTAATTGCAAACCTTCTCTTTCTTTTTTCTAGTCTGTCACTAGCATTAGCTGCTCGCCAGCTGACTTTGGTCTTCAGTAAGAATCAGCTACAAAAATGATATTGAACACTTTTGTTTCAGTGGCACTGGGCCGTACGTTTTCCTCTCTGTTTCTTCCTCCATCATCTTCTTACTGTTAAGACATTCACAGAGTATTTTTGCATCCCTTGATAGCCTCTGACAGTCAGGTTTGATTTGCATCTTAATCCTTCTGATGTGGTCCTGCTACTCTTCAAACGAAAAACGGAAACACCCCTGCATTTGAATAACCCACATCTTGCAGAAGTGATGAAAGTAATGCTTGCAATTAGCACTTTGAGAATGGGATTTCTACCCAGTTCCAGCGTTGCTTTTCTGAGACAAAGCTCACGTCACTGAGAAGTACCTATAGCAGTATATATATATATAGCATCGTCCACACACACCTATCAGAGATGCACTTTTTCTTTCTCAACAGTTCTGCAGCTGCAATTACTCATTTACCTCATCAAATAAGTATCTGAAATGGGCACGCTTCTTTCCTGTTTCTTTAACTATAGCTGGGGCTCCTTTCCCTGCAAAGGATACATTTCCTCGTTCAAAACCCTCCTTCGGGACAGAAATCAGAATTAGTGGTTAATGACCTCTGTTGAATAAAAAAAAAATACCTCATTTAGGCCCCCAGATTCTGACTGTATGGTTTTCAGTTCTGTTTCTCAACTAGATGCTCTTGTCTGTATATCCGAATAGCACCTTCTGCTCTTCTGAGAGTTTGTGCCACGATAAATGCTTAACATCTGTACTTCATTCAGCACTTTTACAGGGTGGGGAAAGTCAAAGAGGACAACAGCTTTTTAAAAAGTGCCCGTAACAGGCAGATACACTCCTGAGAAGGAAATGTAGTTCCTTCAGCAGCCCACTACACCGTTGCTTATGTTTAAGTTGTAATTTCAGTCCTGGGTGCTACAGATGCAGCCGGTTTCTCAAATCCTTCCCAGGTAAACCACATCTACGTAAATACTTCTAGCAGACATCTGCGTTTTCCACGTACTGCTCCACTTTCCCATACAAAGGCGCAGCATCTCCACCACGCAGAAACCGGTTCTGGCCCTGAATTTAACGTAGAAGGGCAGAAGAACTTTTTTAAGGTACCTTCCTCCTCCTGAAATTTGCATTGCCAGCGTAGAGGTTTCAAGCACCTTTGGCATCACCACCGTTTTCATCGGTGCTCCCACATTCCTTTGAATTTGGTTCTGCCGCTCACTTTGGCGATCTCTGTTGGTGCAACAATAGTAGCAGTTTTGTTTATTTACGAAGATCACAGCTTATATCGGCTCATTTGCTCCCAATATACCCAACTCCCAAAAAAATACTCAGAAATAGCTTTTGAGTAAGCCATCTGTCACATTACAAACATCCCTCTATAACGAAGTCCAGCTATCACTGTCAAAAGTTTCCTGACGAACAGTCATTAGAGTTGGATCAAACGAAGTTTATGCATCAAGTACTACCGCTTTCCTGAAAAACACGCGGAAACGCGTGAAACAATAGTCTTCCCTTTTCAGGAGGGGGACTTGGTTTGTGCAGTACCAGTCGGGTACCTTCTGATAGCTATCAACAGAAGAGTTTCTAGAACTGCTGCGTTTGGCAGAAGAACAGAAGTCTACCTTTGGCTCTCCGGGGAAAAGCGCTTCCTTTTCCACACAGACCCTCTCTATGACTCCTAAATGTTAGAGCTTCAGTGGTATTTTCACTCAAAATTCTTGAATGCTGGAAGCTTTGGCTGTGTCAGTCATCTAATTAACAGGGATCCTCTCCCAGGAAGGACGCTGACACTGACAGAAGTGAGGGAGACAACACCACAACTCTGACTGCTTAGTCCATGAAATACAAAGTAAAAATGAAGCCAGGAACTTCAGCATGTATTTCCATGCATTGTTCCTTCAAAAAAACCCCACGCAACCTTTTTTTTTTTTTAATAACAAAACCTGTTCTGATTAGAAGTGTGCACTTTAAGATATTCCAGGCTTGAAAAGTGCCCTGAGAAGGTACAAGGGAACACAAGCATCTGTAAGGTGACTCACTTGCTTGGGATTGATTTTCAGCAGGTTCTAGGTTACAGAAATAACATTTGGCAAGCCTGAATAAACAAACTACCGGAACTCCCAACATCCGATAAGGGAGCTGTCTGTCATCTCTAACATCACACAGAGCTAAACATTTTTCTTTCTAATAATCACCAATTAGAAACCCAGGATCAGCAAATGACTAAGCCCTTTCTTCCCACGTGAAACAATCCCAAAACTCCTCTGTCAGATAACAAGTTTTGCAGTCTGACTCGGACATTGTCTTTTGAAAACAAACCAACTATTATTCCCATGGCATCTTTATCACAATGGTCCATACAAGATTAATTCAGTTTTTCCCAAAGAAATGTAACTCTCCTCCCCTCCTCGTTCACCGCTGTCCTCTCACTGCAGCTGAAACTCACTCTTTCACAGGCAGGAATCTTAGAATTTTATTTTCTTCCCAAGGGAACCCAGTCACACAGAAAGGACATTGGCCATTCTGAAACACCAGGACTGTGTCTTCACCCGAAGACTCAAATTAAAATATTCACTTGAAGACAACCAGCTTTAGGTCCCCATTCCTCCACCTTCTTTTCGGTATTTTGGCTGCAAGAATAGCTTACAGGCCTTGAAACAGAGGGCTGCACGACCACAGAACTGCCTCGCATTCATTAAGGCTTTTCTTTCTCGCTCTTTATCGTACCGCGTAAGTTTTGAAGGACTTATAACACAAGATATTACAGCTAAGGAACGTTCATAAAGCTCAGTCTACATTGACCTCCGCTCTCCTTCTATACTCAAGACCGAGTTCCTTGGGCCAAGCGCCATGGGTTCCTCCTTGCTCGTACAGCACCCAGCACACAGGAGTGCGCTCATCATCACGGGGGCTCCGTGCTGCAAAAAGTCTTTTGTAAAACGGGAGAAAACTGCCCGCAGCTCCCTGGAAAGACAGTCAAGGGAGGTCTGTCAGTAACACGAGCGCAGCACAGAAAGTCTGTCACAGCGAGAATAGACAGGAGGATTCCCAGGTCCTGTACTGCTGATACTCCCCTTCCACTCATTACCTACTACGTTCCATTGTAGACAGGAAGAAGTATTTTTGTTCGTCAAGCTGTACATATGCTATTTTTTTAAACTTTGCTCATCAGACGAAAAAAAACCCTTTCTTTTCTATGCATAATTACACGAACTCTGATGACAAACAGGCCTAACAACCCACTGAATAAAAATAACATTGAATAACTCAACTGCCATCTTCAGAGAGAGCCTGACAAATTCATTCATCACTGAGATTCTGACACTTCAAACACTGTTTTAATGCTCCCGAGACAAAACCTGATTCTTCTTTGCTCTTTTGTGACATTACCTTTGAATCACATTTGGAAAAAATAAACAGCACTGTACCAAGTTAAGCTTTGTAACTGAAAATACCGAGCAGAGTTGTTTTGGTGGAAAGGCTCAGACTAACAGCACAGCTCTGCATGTGTCATACATTCAGTGAAAATCCCAGGGTGTTTTCCTTTCTTCTGAATTCAAGTCAGCTAATCTCCTTTCTGCATTACACAACAGCTCGTGTAATCCTAAATTTATCACACTATTATGCAGTCATAACAGTTACAGGTTTCACAAAGAGTGAGATCATGCCTCATCTTCGTCCCTCTCACGAATGGGAACTTAATTGGTCTTTCAACAATCCTGAAAAAGAAGCGGACGTTTCATTCAGGAAACTTTGGCACCATGGCAGTGGGTCTTTTCTTGGGATTCTCCCAAATACAAACCCACAACTACATCACTTCAGGATTCAAACAGTTCCTGGCTCATTATATTAGAAAACAATCTAAAAACGCTCACCCAGCCTCATATAAGGAAGTTGATTCCTAAATATTAATCAACCGTCAAAGACAGGGGTGATTAGCCAGAGTGAAAGATACCTGTAGCACCGCGCCGTCATCATAGAGCAAAGTTCCCATAAAATCAAAGCAACAGAGTAGTTCTGGTTCTGAAGCGGTCGGCAACTGCCTACCGCCGTGCTGAGCAAATCTATTGAGCAGAGGCGCCTACTCCACACTTCAGCCATTGCTTTTATGTACACACTCCTTCTTCTTCTTTTCTATAAAGCAGCATGTTCTGACACTGCAGCAGAGATAATTAACTCTTGCCACATCTCACCATATTTATGTTTCAGTCCCATCCCACCATCTTTGACCCACGAAACTTTCTACATCCCTCTTTCAGACGCATTTCCTCGTGCCTTCCCTCCCTTCCTCTCTGCTCGCCGTTCTCCTACAGCACAGCGATACCTCAGGGGGATGACTCGCGGTTTCCTCAGCAGTCAACACTCGCTTGTTTCGATCCCAATTCCTTCTGAATCCTCCTGTGGGCAGAGCAGCGGCTACTCCAAGCCACCAGCAGATCCTCTGCACGAGTACCCAACCCCCATCTTCCCTCTCTTCCCACAAACACCACTCGCTTCTTCACCTTCAGGTGCCAAGAAAGTGAGGTTGTCCCTTCTCCTGCAGATCAGGGAGTGCAATGCCAGGCCAAGGGGAAGGGCCTGAAGCTGCAGGAGGGGAGCTGGAGCTGAGCTGGGAGGCAGCAATCCTTCCCTGGGAGGGTGCTGAGGCCCTGGCACAGGGTGCCCCGAGAAGCTGTGGCTGCCCCTGGCTCCCTGGCAGTGCCCAAGGCCAGGTTGGATGGGGCTTTGGGCAGCCTGGGCTGGTGGGGGGTGTCCCTGCCCATGGCAGGGGGTGGCACTGGGGGGGCTGGGAGCTCCCTTCCCACTCAAACCAGGCTGATTCTGTATCTCAGGAACGCACAGTTCTTTGAGAACACGAAAATTAATTTCTGTTCTTTCCCCTAGCACCCACACTCGCACTAATCATTAGAAAATACATTCACAAAATTAAGTGCAATCTACACCCCCCCCAAAAGACAAC
>VWZZ01004235.1:17447-37763 GCA_013399095.1 Psophia crepitans | reverse complement strand
TGGGGGCTGAGGGGGTCAGGCGCTGGGAGCACTGTGGCACAGGGTGGATGTGGGGGGTGGGATTGGGCACCGGGAGCCCTGTGGCACCGGGGACACAGCAGACTTTGCACTGAGAGCCTTGGGGCTCGACGCAGGGTGGGGATGGGACTCGGGTACCCGGAGCTGTGGGGAACAAGAGCAGACCAGCCGCTGGGAGCCCGGGGCACAGAGGGAACAGTGGCACATGGCTTGGGCTGGGTGGGGAGGGCTCCTGCCCTGGAAAGAGAGAGCGAGCCCTGTGGAGCAACAGAGCAAGGGGAAGGGGCAGCTGGTACCCAGAGACCCATTTCCCCCAGGAATGCCCTTGCTGTTCCTCCCAGCACGGCCTTGGCATGGGTTGGGATGGCACACAGCCTGGGCACCGGCCAGGCACCCGCAGGGGCAGGGCTCACCCCATGGCATCGGAGCAAAGTCACTGGCATCTTCTCCCCCCGGTGCGCAGGAAGCCATGGGCAGGCTGAGGTCTGCAGCCAAGGATGCAGCAGCTCCAGTGCTGGTGGGGTGGAGGGGGACGGTGGAAGGCAGCCACACTGCTGCTGCCCCCCAGCCAGCCCCACGCCAGTGCTGCTGGCCCGGCAGTCACCCCTGGCACAGCTCCCGCCAAGGGTTGTACCTGAAATCCTGGGGGAGCCCTGTGAGGGAAGAGGGGATCAGGAAGGAGAGCAGCCCTGAGAAGACAGGTCTTAGTGGGAAATGTAAGGAGCACAAATAGGAGGGGAGAGGCAGCCCCTGCTCGTTCGTCTCCTGGGGCTGAGCACCCCCACACAGAATGGCCTGTCACAGGGCCCTGCTTGCAGCCAGCAGGCTCTGACGCTTTGACAGTCCCTGCTGCTGGCAGCCCTGCCCAACACCATCGCATCTGACCCGCTCCCAGGTGACCTGCAGCCCTGTCCCACCACTCCGAGCCCTGGCGGGCCTTTCCCCGGCCAAGGCCACGGGCTGCTCGCACCGAGGCCGAGGGGACGAAGACCAGGGTGAGCACGAACTTCGGGCCAAGTCTCATCTGCTTTATTGGTCGAGATGCGGCATTGCACAAGTTCTGGCTCGCAAACAAAGAGCCGCGCGTAGCAGCGGCCCCGAGCACGCAGATGTTGCCTGACCCTGCACAAGGCCGCCCTGTTCTGCTATCAGTTGCATCCCTCCTAATCTCCGCTTTCTGCACTGCCTTCCCGTAGCGTCAGCTCCAGGACAAGGTCTCAGCTTGGTCATGGCCATGCTGGGTGGCCTTGGCTCAGCAGAGCTGCCAGATCGGCCTCTGGCGTTCGTGTCCTGATGGCAGATGCCAACTTTGGATGTCAGGCAAGGATGGAGGAAACACCAAGCTTGGTCCTCACCGCGAACCAGGAGATGCCACAGGTCTCACCACCCTTTCTCCAGGAGGCATCTCCCAGATGCTGCCTGCCCAAGCCCTCACCGCCTCCCTGCCACAGTCACCACTGGTTATGGGTGCAACAAAAGCCTGCGGACACTGGGGCACGCTGAAATACTGGCGTGTTAGGAAACTGGCGTGCAGCATGGGTAAGAGCAACTGGTTTGGAAGGGCCTGGGACCCCAGGGAAACACCCCCCTGCAGGGGGACACGGGGGTCAGGGAGCAGCTCCCCACACGGTGCCCAGCCTGCACACCCCGGGGATGCGCTGACTCTGAGCCCACCGCAGCCTGTGGTTTCTTGGGCCAGGCATCGGCTGAGCGCAGAAAGAACTGGGGCCAAGCCACCAGCGACGTCACGTAGTCACCCTGCTGGTTCCAGCGGCGGGAGGCACAGCCTTGGAGCAGGGATGTTGTGGGATCTCTCTCCAAGGGGAAGCCAACCACACAGGTATTATTTCAGTTACATACCATTACATGGGCGATGCAGCTGCAGCGACCGGAGCCAGCAGCGCCCTTCCCCAGGACCTGCTGGCCATCTCCTCCTCCCTTTGCAGGGAGTCATTGGGCACGGTCCCCCAGGCACTGCCACCACGCTGGGCGCTGCAGCGGTGCTGGGCGCTGCCGCTTGCACGGCTGGCAGCTGAGAAACGTGTTTTACACCAGCAAGGCACAGCGGACACCAGCCTGAGGGTTCCTGTACAGCCGGCACGCCACAATCCCGATTCCGCTGCCTGCCTGTGCGGTTCCCATACCGAGATCCACGGTCACTTAATGCCTGCACCCTTATCTAATTAAAATTAGTGATTAGTAGCCCCCAATAGTGATTCGATACAGGCAGGTGATCCAAGTGCCAGGAATGATCTGTGATCAGGAGGCAGCGGCTAGACACAAGCTTGCGTGCAGGCGTCTGTCCGTCGCCCAAAGCCAAGGACGAGTTTGGGAAGCCGCGGGCTAAACGGACACACACGGGCCGGGGGTTTCACGTGGAAAGAGGGCAAGTACCAAAACAAAGCAAGGGAGCAAGCGAGCGAGGCAGCCTTTAGGCCTTACAGCAGCAAGGTGAGGGACTGTATGCGGAGCTGCAGATTTGGTTTAATTGTGCAGAAGCTGGGAGTTGAGTAAATCTGTCCTGTGCCAGAGCTGGGAGAAAGGTAAGGATTGCAACACACTCCTGGACCATCCCTGCCTCCGCCCGCTGTGTCATCTCGTTAAACGCCAGCCAGAGGTGCAGTAAGGCACCGGAAAAGGTGAGGCACGCCCAGCCCTCGGGGCATCTCCCCTGCTTGTATTTACATGCTCTAAGGGCCATTCCTGCAAGTTTTTGCTCTTCCTCTTGGCCTGCGTCCGTTGGGAACGGGGTGGGAGGACAAAGGGACGCAGCGAGCTCGGGGCAGGCTAATCCCCTTGTTGGCATGCAGTTCAACACGTGCTTAAGCCTCCCTTCTGGGTCAGTTTGCTGCGCGGCTCCTGGAAGGTCCTGGTGACGCAGCCAGGCTGGTTTGGTGGCACAGCCGGTCTAGAGGTACCACCAGCCTCGCCGGCCTTGCTCCATGTCGCTCTCCCAGCGCCGTGCAGCATCGCAGCATCACAGGACTGCAGCTGACAGCCCTCGAGCAAAAAAGGTGACGTTCTTGTCCTGAATCTTATACTGGTAGATCTGGATGAGATCCTGCTCTGCCGTCAGCTCCAAGGACACTCTCCTAATTATTTTAATCTGCAAAGGGAAAGGAACAGGAATATCATCCCTTTGGCTGCCCCAGTCACAGCATCCTCATCCCCCCATGCCTCTCGCTGGCCTGCAGGGAAGGGACATTGCTGATAGAAAAACCATTGCTTGGCTGCCTGTAGCCGCTCCCGAGGAGACACCGTGCAGTAACCAGGCCCCGGTGACCTGGCCACCCTCCCAGCCCTGAAGAGATGGCAGCAGGCCAGGCTGAGATCCACTGGCAGGACACTCTGGGGAAGCTTCCCAGGAATTTGATACTTTTCTTTGCCATCAGCTTGGGGTGGGAGACAGCCTGCAGTGCAGCTGCTGTATAAACCCTTTCCAGCTTCCAGGGATGGCGGAGTCCCCAGGCGGCAGGATGTCCCCAAATATCCCCAAGGAAGCGGAGTCACAGCCTCGTTAGTCCTTAGATGTGCCGCAGACCAGGCTGTCCTCTCCTTGGGACAGAGGAGCATCTCGCCTACCCTGGGGCCTGTTGTGCGTGACATGAACGTGTGCCACCTCTCCGTGCTCTCCCGTGCATTACCTGCCCGTGAACATCCTTGCAGAAGCCGGTCGCCAGCCCCTCTACCCACAGGATGAGGTCACTGTGATGACACAAGGAGTTTACAACCAGTTTGTTCTCCTCGTCTTCTGAATCCTCATTGCTGTGAACCAGCACCACGATGTTCCCCTGGAACGGGAGCACCCGGCAGCGATAAGCCCCTGCCTGATCCCTAATCCGCTCGGGGTAAGGAAGCGGAGACGGCGGTGGGAGCTTGCGCAAACGCCCGGCTAACTAAGCTACTTGGCCATCCCTCAGCACGGCAGCTGGTTCTGAGCTAAATCCACTGGGAAAATAAACAGCAGATATATATATATAAAACTCTGAAACAGCTTGCTGTTTGTGTATATATTGTATTCACCTATACAATATGCACCCTAAAAATGCATCAAGCCTTTGTTACAAGGCCTGTCTAGTCATAAACCAGTCTGTCAGGCCATGCAAGTGGCAGCTCCCCGGGTGAATGCAGAAAGGCTAAATAAAGCCGCGGCCGAACGGCCGCAGCCAGAGCCGCGATGCCCGAACCTTCACAGCTCTCACCAGAAGCAAAGAGCTCCCCAGCACAACACCAGCGCTATTAAAAACACACCCCGAGAGGCTCTGCCTCAGCCCGTGCAGGTCACCAAGGACTTAAAATAACCTGAAATTCCCCATCAATTAAAATGTTCTTTAAAGCTTCAGAACATCTTACACAGAAATAGAAGTGTGTTAGCACGATTTATCATCTTTTTTAGCTGTTTTGGAGGTAAATATTCTCAGCAAGCAGAACATCCCCTGTCAGCATTTACAGCACAAACACCCTGGCACCATATGAAGCGCAGAGTAACTAAACCTGACACCGTCTACTTTATTTCTCACTCAAGCAGAGAGAAGCGGCCGGGGTGGGGGACGCTGCCAGGTAAATAGCAATGGATGGGTGTGACTGGAGCGGTTTCTGGCTGCGATGCCCTCAGAAGTTAGCACATCACTGGGGAGATCTTTGTACAAGTGCTGCATCGTTGCACGCCCCTAGAAACCAGCGGGTGCAAAGCACAGCAACACTGAAGATCGGTGGAAGCAGAGGCTCGTGTCCCCTCCAAGTGGACCTTCATCTCTGTCCCCTGCGAGACTTGTCAGCCCCTCGCTACCCTCAGAACCCGCTTCCTTCCCTGCCCACACGCACAACGTGGGTGTCAGTAGGGATTTCTGGAGAGCCAGCAGCTCTAAGAAACAACATTTTACAGCTCGAATCCCTGCTCACGTCAGGGACAGAGCAAGCCCCTCTCTGGGCAGAACCTCCTGGGAAACCAGTCGCAAAGTTACTCCAGGGACTAACACAATTCCCCGAGGGTGGCCCTAGAGCAAGGATTTTGATTTCTTGGTCAGCCAAAGCCTTCCAAAACCCCATCATGCAGAGGTGGAAATAGAAAAGCAAGCCGAGCTTTGTTCCAGAGGCTCGTGGAGGGAGCAGTACCTTCAGCTGGGAGCACACTGTGACTCTGCAGTAGTGGATGAAGTCCAGCACCGCCACCGGTGCAGCACCCAGGCTGAGCAGGACGCTGAGGTCGTCCACCAGCAGCACGGGGCCCTTCCAGGAGTCGCTGCCGGCGGGAGCCAGGGACGTCCGGACAAAGTCAAACAAGGCTTTGAGGTTGGAAGCGCTCTCACTGGAACAGAAGGAGAAGATCTCAAGGAGCTTGGCCCATGTGTGCATGGTGTTCCCCCCTCCCCACCCACTGACCCAACACAGGGAACAGCTGTCTGCACCCTCCCTGCTGTCCCCACTGCTGTGACAGCCGCTGGGTCCTACACTTCCCCACAACCACTGCTCCTTGAACCTGCTCTTGGACACTGCCAGGGAGCCAGGGGCAGCCACAGCTTCTTGGGGCACCCTGTGCCAGGGCCTCAGCACCCTCCAAGGGAAGGATTGNTCCAGGCTGGACAAGCCCAGCTCCCTCAGCCTGGCTCCAGAGCAGAGGGGCTCCAGCCCTCGCAGCATCTCCGGGGCCTCCTCTGGCCTCGCTCCAGCAGCTCCATGGCCTCCTTGTGCTGGGGCCCCCCGAGCTGAAGGCAGCACTGCAGGGGGGTCTCAGCAGAGCGGGGCAGAATCCCCTCCCTGGCCCTGCTGGTCCCGCTGCTGGGGATGCAGCCCAGGACACGGGGGGCTTTCTGGGCTGCCAGTGCACGCTGCCGGCTCACGTTGAGCTTCTCGCCCCCCAACACCCCCAGCCCTTCTCCTCAGGGCTGCTCTCCAGCCATTCCCCACCCAACCTGGAGCTGTGTTTGGGACTGCCCCGAACCACGTGCAGGACCTTGCCCTTGGCCTTGCAGAACCTCATGAGTTTTGCACAGGCTCACTTCTCGAGCTTGTCCAGTGCTTGATCCTGCCACACTCCAGCACTCGCTCATCAGACCCAAAGGGCTCCATGGTCCCACAGCACAGGGCTCGGGGGGGTTTCAGTGCCCACCCTGGGTCTCACCATAGGCCCATCTACCCCAGGATGAGTCTGAAACAGCGGAGAGCCGAGGGCACAGAGGAACAGGGCAAGTGCACGGCCATCCTTGCTCAGAGGCTGCATGACCCACAGGAGATATCTTCCAATTTAACAGCCCTCAGTGGATTTTTTTTTTTCTATCGACTCATCAGGGACATGGAGAAAGTGAAGTGGGAATAAAAAGGAAAGCCAGCATGGTTAAAGCAGCACTGTTCTCTTGGATGAGAATAAAACTCTGAATCATAAAAAAAAAAGGAACAAAACTGCATGCAAACATGTTGAGTGCTGAAATAAATTTTCCCTAGACCTACAGCATGCTTGGCAACGAGCATGGGGACAGAAATTGCCCCGAAAGGCTGGAGAAGGGGGACAGAATCCCTCTCTGAGCAGCACGGAGAGACAGAGCAGGACAAGCACAGCAATGTGCACGGTGCTGGCATTGCCTTTCACTTTGGTGTCCAGCTACCGGGTCCTGGGGCCCCGGAGGGAAGCAGAAAGGGAGCTGGGTCCCAGCTCTGGGCCTCACTGCTGCTCTCCGTGTGGGCTGCCATGGCAGGAGACACGCGAGGGAAACGCTCGGTGCTGGGGGCCCTGCTGAGCCCCCACCTGCTTCAGGTTTACCTTATAAACTGGAGAGGACTGGGCTGTCCTGACTGCTCCTCCTCCTCACCAAACAAGAGGTCGACGCAGGACTTGAGGCCTTCCAAGAAGACAAGCTGTCCCCGTTCTTTGGCAGCTGTCAGACTGACTCCCTCGAGAGAAGAAAACGTTATGTTGCAGGGAGAAACAGCTTCGGAGGAATGGTGCAAACACAACCAAGCAGATCAACAGCCAATTTTTATCAGGTCTTATCTAAATGTGCTAATAAAGTCAATGCCTCAGCGACTCCTGCACAGGAGATGAAAGAGGCAGTTCTGCTACGCTGGTGGACACATTTGCTTTCCTGTATTTTGCCAGAAGGAAAAAATAAACACTGATAGCGGGGGCTTAAAAATCCTGGAATTGCTCCTGGGAAGACAACAGCATCGCTGCATGGGAGAAGAACAGCTGCTTCTCCAGAGGCAGGGAGAAGATGGGTACGGACTGCTCCACGCTGCCCCACGGACTCCGCGGCGAGCCATTTCTTCACCTTCCCTCCTGGGTGGCAAAAGCCTTTGGTTTTCACTCTCTCCAAATCATCGCTCTGGCAATGACTCCCCAGCACAGTGGGTGTGCTCCCACACATCTGAGCGAGGCACGGCCCGGAGCTGGATAAATGCTGTGGGCTGGGCACCCCGATGCTTGCACAACACCCAGGAGAGAGCAGCCTGGCCGGGGCTCCCACGGGAAGCACGACAAACTGCCTGGGGCCACGACTCAAACTCAAGCCGAGATTTCCAGCTCTCAGCCCTGCTTCACGATGAGGCCGACCTCGAGAGCCACATGCTGGGCACGTCCAGGGAGAAAGCCCTGGCAGAGTTGTAGCAGACATGCAGAATATCCCAGCTGCAGATCTAGTTCATGAACTTCTGTCTCATCCTCCTTTCTTTCACCAGCAAGGGTTACTTTGGCCAACCATTCTATAGCTCCTTGGCTTACTGGTAACTGCATCAGACCACCTTAGAGAAGAAAATTTAATACCTGTTACTGACATGCTCGTACAAAGATATCTCACGCACATTATCTTCAAACCTTGGCCAAGCTCTGCATTTCCCATCAGGAAGAAGTGCAGATTTGCTCGCCTCACCAGCGTGGGTTGCTTCCCACATTTCACAACGGGACTGCGATTTCTTAAAACGGAACCACGGAGCATTAACGCCAAGATTCGCAGCGCCCCGGCAGCCTGGAAGCAGGGCTGTTGTGCAACGCGGCAGGTAGGTGGACAAGATGGCGAGACAGACGGTTTACAAAGACTTCAGGAAGGTTTAGCTCAGTGCGGTATTGCTTGACAGGCAGAACTGGTGAGCCAGAGGCAGGGAACCAGAAACAAGGATCCTGAGAAAGCAGTTCCCATATCCCCCAAGAGAAGACATCCCTTCGGGATGCTGTGAGATTCTGAACCCTCCGAAGAGGGTGGCTGAGCAGCACGGGTCAGGAACAGAGGGAAGTCCTAGAGCAGAGGCAGAAGCCGGGACTGGCTGCTGCCTGAACACATCAGCAGCGCTGGTGCTTTTAACCAGGAACTTTTTAAGCCTCATAAAAATATAGATTTTTTTTTGCTTATTTCCTAAGCAATCGTCCTGGGAGCTGCAGGACACTTGAGCACAGAGTCTGAGTTGCTCAGAGCAGCTCTTCCCCCAGGACCTCGAGTCCTGCTGAGCAGAGCGCTGTGCTTGGCACTGTCCCAACACCTTCTTTTGAAAAGAGCCTGGAGGTTTTCCAAACGTTTCCCAGTCCCCACATCACCCCTGAGAGCCACCACGCTCTGCTCACTCACAAGAGGGATGTTTCCACTTCTGCCTCCTGCTTTCTACCCCTGTGTTTCACCTGCTCGACTTTCCTGTCATTCTGACATGAAAATTTAAGTGCCAACATTTTAAAACCCATTTTTTCTTCTTTTTATTAAAAAAAATAATAATTCTAAAGCCGTATCTCAAGCTTCTGATGAATGAGACAATCCCTCCAAGGCGCTGGGCCCAGCTGCGTGGTGAGCGTGGCATTTCCACACAAGGACCTCCAGAGAGAAGGTCTGGGTAGATAAGGAAGAGGTCCTTCCCTGGAAGATTAACCCTGAGCTCCTGGGAGGCTTATCGCTGGCCACACGTTCAGTGCTAATGAGAGGAAAGACAGATTTCCACTGCTTTCCCTCGAGCTGAAACGTGACAGGGAGATATCCATTCCCTCGGGGCTGCTGCCAGAAAACACTCTCTACAGCAATTAGAAAACAACAGACTGGAGGCAACATCTTCCATCGCGGATGCTTGTCAAAGCATCCTCGACTAGCAGAGGCTGTCTGACATGTGCCCACCTCAGATCCAGCTTTTACATCAGCCTTGAGCTTGTCCTCCTTCTTCTTCCTGCTCTTCTACACGTGCTTCTGGGAGGAAACGGGTCCCACCTGCCAGAGGAGCCTCAGGCAAGGCACCAGCCAGCATTTTTGGACATACCCCTTTAGTTTCAATTGCCCTCTCAAAAGGTAGCATTAACCTGCAAGCATTGCATTTTAACCCTTGCTTCATTAACCCACACTGTCTCCTCTCTTTTCCCCTTCTCCCAGGCAAGCCAGGAGCAGTAATTCCCATGAAGGAGACTCTTGCAGAGCGCGGGGCCCTCCGTGCTCCCTGCCACACCTCCCGCCGGCCCCGAGCCCAGCAAAGGCTGATGTAGGCTGCAGGCAGAGGGATTTGGCCTTCGCAGGTGATATTTGCTCACTAAAACCGTGCCAGCAAGCAGGGCAGGAATGCAGGGCAAAAGGAAGCCTCCTGGGCAAGCGCACACACACGCCATGGAAAAATTTCTAGCCAAGGACAGAAGCAGCTTTATGTGGCACAGGCCGGGAGCGGGGAATGGCTGGCAAATACCTGCCGTGCCATACAGCGGGGCTGGGTTGCACGGCAGGCTCACAAACCTCATTCCCTGGGGAATCTGTGAATTTTTGGAGTCCACAGGACTCGGCACTTGCTGAAATGCTTTGCTACAGCGGTGGCTAAATTCACTATCAACGTTAACAATTCAGAAACTGATTTCAACTTTGCTTCAGCCATTTCTTCCCGCAGATGCAAACCCTCTATGTTTGTATCAGCAAGAAAACGCTGTCCCCTCTTGAAAACAGCCAGCAGCTTAGTGCTGCTACACCAGGGCCTGCCTGGATGGCGGAGAGAAGGGCCAGAGCGTAAGGCGCCGGCAGGCAGGGGCAGCGTGCTCGTGGGTCAGACCAGGGATTCGATCCCCTTGGTGCCATGACGTTCCTGGGTGGACCCAGCAAGCCCAGTCTCATCTTCCAGCTGGGGAACCGGGTCCCAGAGAGACAGCGTTAGATGGAGACCTGGGCTCACCCCACTGCAGTCATCTGCCAGAGCAAACCTCTGCTCCTCTCCCAGCTAGCAGCCCGCCCGATGTAATCTCTGGAGGCAGCACACGAAGCACCAGGACAGCTCGGAGACGGTGGCAAAAGTGCTCAAAATGGTCAACGACACCTGCCTGGCTGCCGCAGACACGACACACGTCCCTGCCGCAGAGCCACAGTGCAGCAGAGCACCCGAACAGCGTGCGATACCAGCCCTGAAAGCTTTCATTATCTCACAGCACCGTGCTCCATTATCACCGGGAGCACACAGACATTATCTCTGGCAATCTGTCATTTATCGATCAAGCCCAGAAATGCTCCTGAAACAGCAGCTCTGCGTGACTGGAGCTGTGAGCTCCACAACGGAGCGCAATTGTTCTCATCTGTCCGGGATGCTGCCAGCCGAGCAGCGTGGTGGCCCACCCGCCGGCCAGCAGGGACGTCCCTTCAAACCAGAACCGCCGCTCGCCGCTGGCCATTCCATACGGGAAAGCAAAATATCTGTAGGAGAGAACTAGTAACGGAGCGTGCCAGGCAGCGGTCATTAGCTCCAACAGCAGCCGGGGTACTAAGTGCAACGATCTGTGATCAGGCAGCCAGCCAAGGTCTCTTCTCCAGGACAAGTGCCTGCAGGGGAAAGCAGAGGTGACCAGGCCATGTCCTCTGGTCTGTGATCTCAGGCAGGGGACAGGGGAGCAGGCAAGAGGGAGACCAAACAGGGGCAAATATGTTTTTCCTCTAAAACAAAATAAATATTGTACAAATGAGGGTGGGAACACCAACCTGGCAAGCTGCTCTGGTGCCGTTAGCCTTGCTACGGCCCAGCATGTTCTCTACAAGGTCATAACGAATAACATTAACTGTCCCTTAAAATTAAGTGCAGACACTCATGAAAAGAGCAGGATTTGCAAAAAAAAGAAAAGTGTGAAGCCAGTATTGCAGAGCCAGCACAGGCACAAAAATCCAGGGAAGCTTTTTCCTGCGAGTAAAAATACATCACTGCATTTAGCTAACACAGAAGGAACTGGTGCTGAACTGGTACGACCTGGCAACACTGGGGGAAAGCAGCACGTCAGGTAAGCATTACCTCAGCTACGTACCAATATTCAGGTTACCACCACACAGCGGGCGCTACGAGGACCAGATCCACAAAGCACCACTCTAAAGACTGTATAATATGACCCTGGCTCCAGGAGCCGTCCCCCCCAGGCCTAGAACCACCCCCACCCCAGCAGGAACAGGAGCATCACCAAGGTATGAAGCTCATCCAACTGCAGTCTTTCATAAGTGCAGCAACATGTTCATCAATGACCTGGACAAGGGGTCGGAGTGTATCATCATCACTGCTGACCACACCAAACTGGGAGGAGCGGCCGACACACCAGGCGGCTGCGCTGCCGTTGAGCCAGACCTGGGCAGGCTGGAGAGCTGGGCGCAGAGGAACCCAACGGAACCCAACAAGGGTGAGTGGAGGGCCCTGCCCCCCGGGAAGAACAAGCCCAGCACCAGGGCAGGGCAGGGGGTGACCTGCTGGGAAGCAGCGCTGCGCAGCAGGACCTGGCAGTGCTGGTGGGCACCAAGCTCCCCACGGCCAGCAGGGCCCTCGGGGCCAAGGAGCCCAACGGTGTCCTGGGGGGCATCGGGAAGAACGTGGCCAGCAGGGTGAGGGAGGTTCTCCTGCCCCTCTGCTCTGCCCTGGCCAGGCCACAGCTGCAGTTCTGTGCCCAGTGCTGGGCTCTCCACTTCCAGACAGACTGGGAACTACCGGGGAGAGCCCAGCGGGGGGCTGTGAGGATGATGAGGGGCTGCAGCATCTCTGGTCTGAGGAAAGGCCGAGAGAGCTGGGGCTGTTGAGGCTGGAGAAGAGCAGCCTGAGAGGGGATCTGATCAGTGCTGATCCATATCTCCAGGGGGGTGTCCAGAGGAAGGGCCCAGACTCTGCCCAGTGGTGCCCAGGGACAGGCCGAGGGGCAGCGGGCACAAACTGGGACACGGGAAGTTCCAGCTGAGCAGGAGGGAAAAGTTCTTCCCTCTGCGGGTGCCGGAGCCCTGGGCCAGGCTGCCCAGAGAGGGTGTGGGGTCTCCTTCTCTGGAGGTACTCAAGACCCATCTAGATGCCATGCTGTGCAATGTGCTCTAGGCAGCCCTGCTCTGGCAGGGGTTGGACTGGATGGTCTCTAGAGGTCCCGTTCAACCCCTACGCATCTGTGAAACTGTGAATCATCTTCTACAAGGAATGATTACGCATCGCAGAGTTAGCCTGTGGATGGGATACATAACACAGGTGGCTGCTCACTGGCCAGAGTCTTCCAAGCAGTTCCCAGAGGAACTACAGCCCGACCCCCTGCAACATTCCCAGCCAACGCGCAGAGCCAGGCAGCTGGTCCTCAGCTCGCCACTGAGAAAGAGGAGACAAAAACGGAGCAGCCAGTCGTTTGGTGAAGCATGCAGCACACCTAACTGCAGCACAACATGGGATACTGCCTGAAATCAGGGTTTGGTGCAGCCACGACACGAGATCTCAGTTGGTCTCCAGTAGAGATCTACAGCAGCAAACTCTTAAGTCCAAGAGTGGAACTAACCATACAAAACCCACCTTCACTGAGCCTGATCTGTTCATAAACTAAAAGAGGGGAGATTTAGATTAGGTATTAGGAAGAAATCCTTCCCTGGGAGGGTGCTGAGGCCCTGGCACAGGGTGCCCTGAGAAGCTGTGGCTGCCCCTGGCTCCCTGGCAGTGCCCAAGGCCATGTTGGACGGGGCGTTGGGCAGCCTGGGCTGGTGGGGGGTGTCCCTGCCCATGGCAGGGGGTGGCACTGAGTGGGCTGGGAGCTCCCTTCCCACCCAAACCAGTCTGTGATTCAGGCAATGAAGAATTAAAGCAAAGACAAGATCTTTGGGTAACTCAGATATAAATAACTGATGTTGCGACCTCCAGCTCGTCAGAGCTTAGGAACAATTCACAGCCACCGACCGCACAGGCACCTGTGAAGTTAGAATGTAAGAGTGACTCAGACTTGAAACCACCAGGACAGGGACAGCTCACCGCTGCAGGCAAATGCGATCGCTTCTCTGAACTCCCCTGGGCAAACTGTACTGTGATCACCTCCCTTCGTGCCAGGAACCTTTCTGTTGAAGCATCAGACAGCAAATCATTTCCATTTGCATTGCACGTGTGCTCCAGCTAATCCCCATGTTCTCTCCCTTCTCAGACGCTCCCACGAGGGAGATGACAACAGCACCTATTAAAAGCACACGCACAAGCTCCGGCACCGGGAAGTTTCACCACACTGGGAAACACACCAACAAACACAATTCTGCTCTTAGAGCAGGCGAGGATCCCGTATTTAGCAGCAGAATCTCCTACCTACGCCGGTTGCTATGCCCCCCGTTTCCTGTCCCTCTTAGCAAGCTCCCCCCAAGATTTCCTCCTCTCGGCAACACGAAGGCCAGAACTGCTCAGCGCTCGCAGAGGCTGGTTTGCTCAGCAGCGGGGAATCTGCTCCGCAGGGAAATCTGACTGAGTTAAAGCTCCACGTGGGAACGCTTCCTTTGCTCAGTCCGTTTTATTTAACCTAGGTCTGAGCTCTCAGACCACTCATCTCTTTTTGAAAGGTAAAACCTGAGTATTAAATAAAATACAGTTGTTTAGCAAGTACCAAAACTCAACCCACATTTACAGTGGGGAATACACCGTTATCACAACACTTGGATCTTCAACACCTGGAAGTCTCCGTAAGCAGCAGCGCTGCTGGACTTCAGCAGATCCAAGGGAGGGAGGACCAACACAAGCCCTCGTCCCTTTGGCCCTGGATGGTCACCTGAACCTCACAACCAGAGCGTTTCACATCTGAGCACTGTACGAGAGTTTAAAGCCAGAGCTCAGGCTGATTCGCAGACACTGGGAATGACCCTGCCTGCTCGTCTCAGGGTACACAGAATCCTTGCCTGACTCACCACGGGAAAGAAATCCCCAAGAACATACTCAGCGCTTGTGGCTCCTCAGGCAGCTCGCAGTGGATCGAGGTCAAGAGAGGCATACGGGTGCCCTGAATTTACAGGTGGTATGGCACAAGGGACATCGTCACAACGTAACCACAGGACAGAGGATAAGGTCACCTCAGGACCTCCTCACCGTACAGCCTGTGCATCCTGCAGGCGGACAGAGAGCCCACAGGGACTCAGGCACCACAGGACTCTTCTCCCCAGAGCACTAATGAAACTACACGTACCGGCCTGGGCTTGTCTGGGGAATGCTGATCTCCAGAAAACATTTCTAAAAATAAAGCGAGCAAGCAGTGTTCAGCTCTCTGCCCTCTCCGGGCCCGTGGGGGCCTTGCAGTGAGCCTCATAGCCAGGTTTTTGCCTTATATCACATCCCTCCTCCAGCCGCAAGAGCACTGATCCTGACTGTCCCATCAACGTCTGCAAACACTTGCTCATACACAATTCCTGTTCCCCATTCTCATTCCTTTCCGCCCAACAGAAACTACCCGGACCTGTAATTATTAACCTACGCCAAGAGACTTACCAGCTTCTGCGCTACGATGTTGTAGTGACTGAAGGACTGGAGCAGGGCCACAAAGCAGACCTTACAGCCAGCTGGGTGAGAAGACAAAAAAGACACGTTATCATTTCAAGTCTGCAAGCTGCCATTATCCAAGGACATAAATCACAGCAGGCAGGCTACAAATCTGTCTGGGAAGGCCTCGAAGTGAGACAGGTCTAGGCAGCCCCTCACTTGCTCACGGCTGGGCTTTCAATTTTCACCTTTCTGTAGGATTTTCACATTAGGGAAGATGTTAGTTTAAAAAGGAAGGGAAAGAGCAAGAAAATGATGACATAAAAAGAAGCAGAAGGCCCCTTTTCTCTCGTGCCATCCTGCCCTGGGATCTCCTGGCACTGTTTCCTGGTATTACTGCAAGGAGGCCAACGGCCGACCCTGACACAAATGACTGAAACCACTGACACGCCAAAAATCCCTGGTTTGGCTCTCGCAGGGCAAGCGACCTTGTCTGGAAAAACACACAGAAGAGGCAATTTTAACAAAGACACCTCACTAAAATGTGATTCTTTTGAACACCCGGCATGTGACAAGCCGGCCTCATGGTTTGGGTATGAATAGAGTCAGTGTATTTGTTTCTCCCTGCCAAAGAGCAGGACAGTTTCAGCTGGAACAAATCAGTGGACCCAGCAGAACCTCCAGTAATACACATCAGTGCGGGGACTTGGGCTGACCCTGCGGCAGAGCCATGGCAGGGCTTGGAACCGTTCACACTGTTAGCAACCTGCTCTCCAGAGGCCTTCCTGCAGATTCACTCTGCTCAATTAAGTAAATCTATTTCGTAAAAATGGGGTAAAGCCATTGCTGAGGAAGTGGGAGTTATGGGGGGCAGGATGCTCTCGGCCCCACTACCAGCGCAGCACTCGGAGCTGAATTTCAAGCCCTACAGTCCAACCAGATTTGCTGGGCCGGCTGCTTTGCCAGCAGAAAGCTGGCGGAGTCCGTGAATCCAGCGTCTGCTCTGCAGGGGCTGGTAGGTTACTCACAGGTGAAACTGTTAGCAGAAAAGCAATTAGGCAACTTGCCAGGCTCTTTGTTTCTTTGCTCAGTATTAGCTTATCTATTTGTTAGTTGTTCCTGGTATTTTTAATTACGTTATAAAACACACAGCTAGCGAAGGAATTACAGTCAATGCCTCACTGTCAGACACCCAGGTGATTTACAACATTCACTGCACTAATGACGAAACGAGGTGCACGGACATTACAGGACGTGCCCAAGGATACACAGCAAGTCCCAAGAACAAGTCAGGACTGGGATCCATAAATCCTGATCCCAAAGACTTGCGCTAATCCGAGAATGCCTCACGCTCTGCAAGACCAGCCTCTGCTCACGTAGAAACACTTTAGGCTGAAAGAACCTCCAAGGAGCTGGCAAAGGCAAACCCTTGGTTTGGAGAGTCCTGCTGCTGACATACCTCTGAGGTAGAAGGAGAGGAAATGGTGCACCAGGAAGCTGCCGTCTGTCCTGGTGTCTTGCAGCAGCGTGAATTTACCCTGAAAAAGAAGAAGCAAAATCACTTAACAGAGGAAAATGAGGGCACAAACTGCTCCCAGTTCCATCTTGTCTACTAAGACGTCTGCTCGGGCTAGGGGAAACTCTGTGGGCACTAGTCAGAGAAAGACAGGACTAGCAGCACTCCTGCCGCCTGTCTGTTTACAAAGGGATGTCAGCGCTTCCTCTGGACACAGCCCACTGGGAGGCATCAGATGATGTGTCCTGGGCTGCATCAAAAAGTGTGGCCAGCAGGGCCAGGGAGGGNCAGGCTGAGGGAGCTGGGCTTGTCCAGCCTGGAGCAGAGAAGGCTGCGGGGAGCCCTTGGAGCCCCTGCCAGGGCCTGCAGGGGCTGCAGGAAAGCTGGAGAGGGGCTGGTTGCAGGGCAGGGAGGGCCAGGCCAAGGGGAAGGGCCTGAAGCTGCAGGAGGGGAGCTGGAGCTGAGCTGGGAGGCAGCAATCCTTCCCTGGGAGGGTGCTGAGGCCCTGGCACAGGGTGCCCCGAGAAGCTGTGGCTGCCCCTGGCTCCCTGGCAGTGCCCAAGGCCAGGTTGGACGGGGCTTTGGGCAGCCTGGGCTGGTTGGGGGTGTCCCTGCCCATGATCTTCAAGGTCCCTTCCCACCCAAACCATTCTATGATTCTGTGTTGTGTGTGCTTCTCTGTGAAAGACGTGCCGACCAGCTAAAAGCTCTTGTGCCAGACTGAGACCCCAGCTGGACCCCCATGCTCTGTGCCCACCAAGAGCCACCTCCTCACACGGGAACACCCAGCTGCTGCAGAGGACGTCGACAGTCCATTCTCCCACCACCACACCGGGCATCACCTGTGCTTCTCCTGCCCCCAAACAGCCCTCTCTGTCCCAGGCTTACTCAAACATAAAATCATAGAACAGTTTGGGTTGAAGGGGACCTCAAAGACCATCTAGTTCCAACCCCCAAACATGCCACATTCAGAACAGAAAACCTTGCCATCAAAATATCCGCACTGGAGCTCTCTGCGCAAAGTATATACCTTGTTTTGATCACACAGGAAATTAATTCCGTTCATCAGTGTGTGCTTGTTATCAGTACCAGTCTCATCAAGGCATTTGTTTCATTAAAACGTTAGTCAAGATGTTTCTTTAATCAATACAAATCGTAGAATTGCTGCTTTTAATCACAAAGAACTTATCAATGCTTCCCCCCTCCCAATCTGTTAGAAGAAAAAGCCTTTTGCATCAACAACCTACCCACAGGCAGCTCACGAGCCATCTATCAGAGTTAACTCCCCAGCGCCTGAAACCGTTATACAGTGGTGCTAATGGAACGGCGAATACTGAACAGGTCTGCAGGGAATGCAAAGCAGAAGCCAGGCTACAGAAGTGCTGCTCTGCCTCAGCCACAGGAAGCCCCAAAAAACCGGTTATGCCTCCGTGGCCATTACAGTAAGAGGAGGCAGGGCCCTGGTGAGCATCTCACCGAGACGTGTCCTTCGTGGGCAAGCCCAGAGGAGTCTCAGAGTGCCCAGAGCACAAGCTCAAACATTCAGCGGTTTATCATCTGCACAACTCCATCCCCTTCGACTCCCCTCTTCCCCACAACCGCCCCCTGAACAGCAGGCTGAATGCCATCCCAAGCGCCCTCCCCCGCCTGCCAGCTCGCGGAAGGCTCCCTCCTCTGCTCCCCACGCAGCGGGATGTTAGCATTCGGAGCGCGCGTGATTTCGCGTTGTCAAACCTTCCAGTTACCAACCCTTCAATCCCGCCAACCCTCACTTCGCTGTCACACTGCGGCTGCTCAGCGCTCCGAACTCTTCATTTCTGATGCTCCAATGTCCCAACCGTGCACCTCCAGAGGCAGCCGCTGCACCAAAGCACAGCTGCTGGAAGGAACGAAGGAAGGCAACAGAAAAACCGGGCAACTCCAGCACCCTGCTTGTGGCCACAGAACTGCCCCAAAGCCTTTACCAGCCCCAGAGCATGGGACACACCTGCAGGAAGTGGGGTTCTACCAGCCGTGCTGACACAAGGAGGAAGGCACGCAAGCCCAGCAGGAATCTGCGAGGATTTCCAAGTTCTGCAAAGGCCCATGGTCATACTGTTTTCACGAAGTTCCACACACCTCTTGCACCCGGCCCCACCACCAGGACCTTGTTTGCTGACATGCAGAAACCCCTCAGTCCTCAATTTGCCACCACAGATGCACGGTCTGATTCTCCTCCCTGTCCTGTACATCCTTCTCAAGTCCAGAAAGACGCTGCGGGGTGCGAAGCACTTTGAAAAGCACCTTTTCCATGCCTCTGCGGCAGCCCGTTTCCCCCACACTCTGCCTTCACGCTCTTCCCACCTGCAGGCTACAAGGCAGAAGCTGCAGCTACTTGTTAGAAACTGCCAGAATCCCTTGGCAGGGCAGCAGCGGGTGTCACAAACACTCAGCCATGACATGGCAGATACACCCACGCTGGCGGCAGCTCCAGCCACCCACCGGCCCTGCAATGAAGGCATTTGTCAGCACTTTGAAAAAGGCACAGGCCGGCCGGGCAGCTGCAGACATTGAGATGGCTGCGATGGGAAGAAGAGATTTGCAAAGGGCTGATGCTTTTCAAGCACAGCGGGACACCCATTTCCAGCCAGCGCCAGATAACTCGGCGCACTCCACGGACCACACCTCCCAAGCAGGAGAGCCTGGCTCCAGACTGCATGGCTCTGTGCAGCAATCGGTGACGCTGAGCGGCACAGGGGGGCACTTGTAAAACAAGAATACTCGTGATTTACCACTGGGTTACTCCATATCGCAGTGTATGGACTCAATCTTCCAACTCTGGCACCAGGGAACACTGCTCGTCCTGCGGCCAGCCATACACTGGTGCTACGCTACAGCCAGACACTGCAACGAAGAGGAATATGGGGTGTGCGGTGGGGAGTCCGAGACCCTGGCTGATGGGAAAGAAGAGCTGACACAAACACAAGGCAATTCCTCAAAGAGGAGCCTTTGGTTCAGCTCCCCTGTCAGGTCCCACCCGGGCTGCCAAACCAAAAACCAGAATATTGAGGCCAAATCTATTTTCAGCTTTGCTCTGCAGAATTTCCTGTTCACATCAAGGCGACCCCTTGCCTCTGAAACCAGCACTGCGGGTGGCAGTATCCCTGCTTGTCCCACAGCTGCACCATCAAACCCACCTTAGAGCACAGGCTCCACAACACCAAACTCTGCTGAGAGCTCCTCACTTAGCATTTCATGTGTGAAAAACCCAATCATCAGCCCACAGGAACCACAGGGAAGGATTTCTGCCTCCCAGCTCAGCTCCAGCTCCCCTCCTGCAGCTTCAGGCCCTTCCCCTTGGCCTGGCCCTCCCTGCCCTGCAACCAGCCCCTCTCCAGCTTTCCTGCAGCCCCTGCAGGCACTGCCAGGGGCTCCAAGGGCTCCCCGCAGCCTTCTCTGCTCCAGGCTGGACAAGCCCAGCTCCCTCAGCCTGGCTCCAGAGCAGAGGGGCTCCAGCCCTCGCAGCATCTCCGGGGCCTCCTCTGGACTCGCCCCAGCAGCTCCATGTCTTTCCTGTCCTGGGGCCCCCCGCGCTGGAGGCAGCACTGCAGGGGGGTCTCAGCAGAGCGGGGCAGAGGGGCAGAATCCCCTCCCTGGCCCTGCTGGTCCCGCTGCTGGGGATGCAGCCCAGGACACGGGGGGCTTTCTGGGCTGCCAGTCCATGGCTTCAGTCTTTCCCTTCCAGAGAGCCACACCGCTACCACTGAGCCTCAGCCAACAACCTCTACCAAGTTCGCTTTGAGCCTGGAGGGCCTGACCCCCATCCAGCAGCGCTCGCCTGGCTTTTCCCCGGTGTCTTTCCCAGCAGACCAGCCCTGTCCCGCTTCGGGCAGGCCAACAGGGAATCACCTCACAGCATCTTCCCACCCAGGGAGGAAACTGCCCCACTCACATCCTCACCTCTACAAGGAGAGAAGGGGGAAGCTCAGTCACCACCCCAAACCTGTGCTCACCATCCAAGCTACTATCTGGCAGGAAAAAAACGGAGTAATATGTAACGCCCACACATTTATTTGATTTTTTTTTACCTGAAACGCTCCACAGCTCTTATACAGAGCGAGGGTGTTCGCTCACAGCGCGGTTTCACTAGCACAAAACCG
>VWZZ01004234.1:182072-217767 GCA_013399095.1 Psophia crepitans | reverse complement strand
CTCCAGTCCTCAGGTGCCTCTCCCATTGCCCACGACTTGTCAAAGATGATGGAGAACGGCCTGGCAATGACCTCCGCCAGCTCCCTCAGCACTCGCGGGTGCATCCCATCAGGCCCCATGGACTTGTGGATGTCCAGCTTAGCTAACTGCTCCCTAACCCAGTCCCCATCAACCCAGGGAAGCTCATCCTTAGCCCCGACTTCCTCTGGGGCTTCAGGGGTCTGGGGCTCCTGGGGAGAGTCTGCAGCAGTGAAGGCAGAGGCAAAGAATGCATTCAGTAGCTGTTCCTCCCCCTCTGCCCCCCGAGCCGCAGGGGCTGCCCCAGCCGTGGCTTTCAGGGTGTCAGCCGGCTCTACAGGTAACGGCTCGGGACAGGAGCACCCACCCGGCGATGGGCAGCCGGGGACCCGCAGCCCAGCGGCCGCAGGAGCACGGCATCAGCCCGGCGGGGCCGACTCACCTTGGCGTGGTAGGTGATCGCACTCTTCGCTACTGCGCACTGTTTCTCTACCAGGAAGCAGAACCGTCTCCTCTCTTCCGTGAGAGCGGTCTTATAGCCATCGGAGACATAGTTCTCCAGCTCGCCTTGCTTGTTGCTGATGGCTTCAATGTACTAGAACAGAAAGAAGCACAAGTGGCTGCCATCACTGCTTTGTCCACCGAGCACCCGCCCCTCGGTGTGCAGGGGAGGCGATGCTGCAGCATCCTGCGGAGAGGGGTCAGCGGTGCAGCCGCAGGGGGGGCCAGCAGGCAGCGGACCCGCAAGCCCCCCCTGCCCCAGCACAGGCCACGCACACATGTGCCTGCGCGGCCCCTCCAACCCGCCCTTACTCATCGGAGCCCCCCCACGCAGAGGCGCTGACTCAGCACGTGGGCTGGGAGCCGCGCAGGCGGCGGGACGAGCTGTACCGCGTGCAGCCGCCCTCTCACCAAACAGGCGCCCGAGCCGTGCCGAGGCACTCGGGCCGGCGGCAGAGGCCGGGGAGGTTGCCCCGAGCACCCAGGGCTGGCAACTGCCCCTGCAGACCCTGCTCGCCCTGCCAGGCGCCGCAGCACAAGCCACTGCGGTACAGCCCGGGCTCCACACCGCCGGCACCTCCTCCGCTGCCGGGGTCTTTGCCGGACGGCCACTTGCTGCCCATGGCAGGCAGGGCCGTGCCCTGAGAGCTGGGGGCTGCAGCCGGGACAGCACGTGCACCCCTCCGACACACGCAGCCGTCAGCAATGCCAGAACTACCGGCAGCGCTTTCGGTTTGCGTTTGCCGGTCAGCCGGACGGTGAGCGGTGCAGGGGACAGGGACAGTGCCAGGGCAGGGAGCGCTGCACAGTGGCACAGCACTCCCTGCCCGGCCGCAAGGGGACTGCCGGCGCGGCTGTTCCTCGATGCCGAACCGACACCGGGGCCCCTGCCAGCGCCGGGCAGAGATACTGCAGTGGCGGCAGCGGGAGACTGCTCCGCTGGCACAGGCTCCTGCTCTACCTACACAGCTTCTGCCCGCACGGCTGCGCCACGCGGGGCTCTGCCAACGCCGTATGGGGCACAGAAGTGGCACCCAGAGCTGGGGTAACCCGGCTGCTCGGCACAGCCCGTGCGATGCACGTGCGGCACACAGGAGGGCTTCACAGCAACCTGGGAGCACAGGGCTCCTGCTCGGCCACACTGTCAGCATCCCTGAGCACAGCGGGCATGGGATGTCCCCAGCTCCCCGACCCGGCCACTTTCCCCTCTCGGTCCTCTCGAGATGCCCCCAGGCTCCTCTGCAAGGAGCTTCCACCCTTGATGTGGCACTGGGGGAGCAGCCATCGAGCCTTTAAGAGGAGCGGTGCGCTCTCCTTGCTGTCCTGCCCCGCAACACCTCCTGGCCACCAGCCCTTCCGTGGGATGGCAGCACCACACTGAAAAGCCACAACCAACCAACCACACAGCCCAGGTACTGCTAAACCTGCTTCAGAAAGTCTGAGCTTCTCTGAGAAAGGAATTAAACTGGAAATTCAGGGCCCAAAGCCGCTTTACTTCTTTGTGTTTGACAGTTATTTTTAGCATGCTACAATATTTATTAGCAGACACATAAAATGGAACAAACCTCAACAAAAGCAGCGAGATTAAGTGACATCTCAGACTTCAAAGGGGGCTTATTTCAGAGCTGGAGCTCCTACTGCTCCCACCCCGCTCAGGGCATCCTCCCTCAAGAGCAAACCCCGTGCACAGCTCGTGCAGGACCCAACAGGTTTTTTGCACCAACCCAGGTTGGGGGTAGGGGGTCAAGTGAGAAACGGGTAAAAACCCAGTTTGCAACCAACAACCCTGTTTCAAAGAGAATTTCTTTTTTTTTTCCCCCCGCAAATGAGAAAATCCAGCACCAATGTGTTTAGGGACAGAAATAAGGGAAGGTGACCGAGCTGACGCTGCTGGCCGCAGAAGTGGAAATAACGGAGGTGTTTGCATCACCCCCAAGCGGAGCCGCAGGGAGAGCTGAGCCAGAGGGGGCTTGGTGGGGATACAGGGGAGGGCACCGGGAAAGCCAGCAGGCAGCCGGGCTGTGCCGGCAGCAGGCACAGAGGTGCTGGGGCCGGCACGGTGCAGGGAAGAGGCGGCAGCAGCCCCGAGCACGTGCTGGTGGGGACAGCGGGCGAGCAGGAGCAGGCGGCCGTGGGAAGACGCGCTCGGCGTGAGCGGGGAAAGCATCGCTCCCCAGAGTGGGCTCAGGACAGAGGCGCTGCCGAGCCTGCCGCCTCCTCACGGGTATTATTAGCCCTGGGAACAGCACAGGGACAGAGCCCAGAGGCATCAGCCTGGCAGCGGTGTCTCGGTGCAGGAGGGAAGGATGCCAGCGCCAGCCTGGAGAGCCCCCAGCTCCCCAGGGTCCAGTGCCCCAACCCCTCCACTGCAGCCCTGCTACAGCCAGGACAGACCGAGCCCTGCTGTCCCCACACTCCCGCACCACAGGCAGCTCCCAAAAAGGTTTCCTTCCCTGCCGGTGGGACGATGCTCCCCGTCCTGCAGAGCCCCGTTTCGGGAAGGAAAGCGCAACCCTGACAGCGCCTGAAATAGCTCGGACCCCAACACCCTAAACTCATCCTGCTTAATTTACTAACTGGGCCATGAAGAATGAGAAGGTGAGGAGTGAAACGAGTCCACCTCCAGCTAATTCAGTTCAGTAGCACACGGACCATCCCACCGCGACTCAGGTTTCCCCGTCCGATAACCATCGCCGGGTCAGCCAGCCACCCCCAGCAAGGGCAGGGGGGCAAGAGTCAGCTCTCCTCCCACACACCACGGTGTGAGGCGGGGAAAGTCTTCCTTACCTTAGCAGCGTTAAGGTTTTTAGTTTTAATCATGACTTAAACACGCAAGTTAAAGCCTTATTTACATCCCTGATTTCAATCTTGTTTTGCGAGTACACTTTTAATTATTCCGCTACAGGCAGGCTTGGCTTAACGGCTGCAGCCAGTTAGAACATGTTGATTTGCAAGCAGAGCCTATGCTCTAAATTTAGTATTCTCAGCGCTTTATACGCTTTATGTAAATATGCCTGATGTGCCATTGATTTATTCAGAGCCTTGATTTTTACACGTTATTACATTACAAAATGGCGAGCGACGCTTCTTGTTCACGAGGCAGTTTTCTTTCTGGATTTGCTCAACATGACAATGGGCTTTCAAATAATGCACAGAAAGACAATTTAAATAAAAACCTTGCTAAATATGCCAGATGCACGGGGAGAAAAAAAAGTGACATGCAAAGCACGGCGTAAGATCTCACTACTGTAGGGCAAGGAGAAGCACCGTCTGTAATCAGCAAGGGGCTACCTGCGGCCCGTCAGGACTGCCGGGCTCAGGGCTCCCTTCCCCAGGGATGGGGGGATCCTGCAGCCCCCCTGCATTTTGAACCACAGCCAAACATTTCTCAGCTTGGCACAACCTGACACTCGGTGTAAGGGCCCAGGGCAGGTGCCCCCCAACAGCCTCGGCGCATCCAGGCTCTGCAGCATCCTCTCCAGGACCTCACCAACAAGCACGTACCACTCGAGTGATGCATCTTAAATTCAGTCCTTGATTTAAGCTGTCAGCTTCAAATTTGGATTTTAAGCTTTGTCTAAATAAAATTCCCAGTTTAAACAAGGGAAAAAAACCCCCAGTTTGTGATCTGAGGGGGGCAGGGAGCCGGCCAGGGTTGTGCTCGCACTGGTCACGGCCGTGCTGAGAGCCAGAGCACGCACTGGAGCCCAGCAGCTCCAGAAACCTTTTCTGGGTTTCTAGGTTGGAGAGGCCTCAAATAACTCCCTGTCCCCCCCTCCCTGAACACATCCACTTCCAATTCACCGGGAGCTGCTGACCTAATTAGCAATGTCAGCACACGGCGGCGCTGGGCGCAGCCGGGAAGAGGGTTTGGTTGAAGATGCTGCCGTGGCTTGGGGTAGGAGCCAGCAGAGCGAGGGCTGCTGCCTGCTCCGGGGAAGCAGCAATCCCAGGGACGGGGAGCCCAGTCCCTGCCAGGGACCCGCTGGCTCAACCCCTCCTGGCTGCCCGATGCCTGGGGCATCGCATGACGAGCGACGCTGGCGTAACGCTTGGCCATGCTGGGTCCAGCCAAAGCTGGGCAACCTCCAGCCAGAAGCCAGACCAAGCGATCCCAACAGGTCAGACAGTAAATTACGAACAATGAAAGCTGGAGTGGGGCTGTTTGCCAGGGTGTGAAGTGACAGGCCAAGGGGAAGGGCCTGAAGCTGCAGGAGGGGAGCTGGAGCTGAGCTGGGAGGCAGCAATCCTTCCCTGGGAGGGTGCTGAGGCCCTGGCACAGGGTGCCCCGAGAAGCTGTGGCTGCCCCTGGCTCCCTGGCAGTGCCCAAGGCCAGGCTGGATGGGGCTTTGGGCAGCCTGGGCTGGTGGGGGGTGTCCCTGCCCATGGCAGGGGGTGGCACTGGGTGAGCTGGGAGGTCCCTTCCCACCCAAACCATTCTATGAACAAGAAAACATGAGAGAGGAAACAAGATGCTGCAAAATCCCCAGCCCAAACAGATGCTGTCATCCCCGGCACAGAAAAGCCAGGGCACAAAGGCCCTGCTGCTGACACTGACACCTTCCAACGCCACTCCAAAGCTGACAGCTAGAGGTGTGTGAAGATGAAACAGCATCCGAGAAATGTCAAGACCTGAGCTCTTTTCAAGCGCACGCTGCCGTCAGTGTAGTTAGCACAGGCAAAACAACATCATCACCAAACTTCAGTCAAGCCTTTAACAACCACCCCTCTTACTGGAAAAAAATTAGTTCAAACTGTTCTACCCAAGCCCAGAACGTGCAAAGCAGTCAGGAACATGAGCCAAGGGCAACGTTCATCCCAACCACAGAAATCACCATGACAGATCTTTATCGGCAGTCAGATGCGTCGGCCGCTGCCGGTAACACAGGGCGAGCGAAGGACCGGCCGCAGGGACGGGAGGGGACCAACGGCAGGCGGCGAGGCTGCCTTTCAGGGGTCACCAGCTGACCGTGGCGGGCACAGCAATGAGTTTTGAGACCAGAAAGCCAGTAATGGCACCGGGGAGCTCGCAGTGGGCATGCTTCTAGCCGGCGTCAGGGGACACCGAGCAGGGACGGGACCGCGCCTCCACGCCGGCTCCAAGCACCGGGCTCTCGCCCCGGGGAGGGACGGGACAGGACCAGTGGCACAGAGCAGCGGGGAAAGGAGACCGAGGAAAGCGGGGAAGCAGAGGGCTCTGAGCTGCGCTGGACGGACGGGGCAGGCTGAAATACACCTGAAGGGGTAAACACCGAGAGAAGAGGATTTATTTAGGGAACCACAAGGGAGAATAATTAGAAAGTAATGGGATAAAATAAGAAAGAAGTTAGGCTGATTAACAGAGGAAGGGCATCTAAGCTCTCGAATAGTCTCAAGGAAAAAACAGCTGAAGGCCTACCACAGCAAACAGCCAAACCGGGGAAAACAAGCAGCCCAGGGATCCTCAGCCCTGAGAGCTCCTGGGGAAGGAGACAGCTTTTCCTCATTCCCGGAATTTTCTCCCTGTGTGGAAGCTGGTGGACCCTACAGCAGCCTCAGGGGAGACACCAGTTCCCTCCAGCCTCTGTCACCGCCCACGTGTGTTACAGAGGAGGTTGGTCAGATTTAGCCAGAGCGATGCCGTATTCAAGCCCTGGGATATCAGCAGAGCATCAGCAGGGAAGGAGACCTGAGCTCAGAAACGAGCCTGAGGTGACCTAACCTCTCTTGTAACAAGGCAAATACAGCAGCAGACCAATCCCTCTCCTGCAGCAGAGAACGCCCACACGTGGCTCACCGTGGGAGCCAAAACACATTTCACTGCTTTTTGCAAGGCCAAAGCACCCCGCAGAGCCACAGGACCCCAAGCGGCCGCAGACGTCCACCGCTGGATGGTGCCTGTGCATCTGGCGCAGAGGCACCCCGAAGGCCTGCACTTCTCCTGGGGAGAAGAGAAACTCCCCCTGCCCTGCACAAGCACCGACGTCTCCAGCTGGGGAAGGTCTTTTGGTGCCTGCACCCGCTGCGCTGCCCACCAGTCTCCAGCTCTCCCACTCCATCACCCTGCAGCCAAAACCCTCCTCCAGGATGTGCACACTATTGCGCCGATGGTTATCAAAGGTGAAATAATATGCAGGGTGGATCCTAGGGAGCACAATGCTGACAGCTGCCCTGCTCCAAGGATGCCAGCCTCCCTCTCCTCCCCTGCGAAGGGCTGTCTCCACTCATTACGTTGCCTGTCTCGCACACATCTGCTCATCGGGGCATCAGCCTCATCCGTTCACTGCTCCCGTAAAGCACCGTCCACACACACGTGTGGTATTACATAAAATTCACAGAGAGCAAAACAGCAGGCAAGCGCGCTCTCCGACCGGCTGTGCAGGGGTTTCATGATCAGCTGCTTAAAATGTTCCCTCAGTAAGGGGGCACCCCAGATCAACCGCTCGATGCACAGGGTTCGGTACCAAAATACTCATCAGACACAGCCCCGACCTGCACAGGCACGGGGACCCGACCCACGGGGACCCAGCTTTCCAGAAGAGTCATTTGAGGCATCTCAGCCCAGGGGAGAAGAAATTTAAGATTTCATTTTGCATATTTGCAGCAGCTGCTTACAGATTTGTAGAGCCGGTTTCAGGAAACCCCGCTTTGTGCCAGCGCCTGTAGCTCACCCGGGGTGGGTGGGATGCTGCCAGCCAGCCACGGCAGCTGAGCAAAGCCCCCAGCCACGGGAAGGAGACAGAGACCTTCCTCCTCTCAGTGCTGCCTCTTTCATAAGCCCTTACAGACCACAAAGTCTGAAGAAGTTGTTTCAGCATATGGCTCTTGCAGCACCATGTCCGGAGAGAAGAGGGTCCAGCGCCCTGCCAGAGCAGGGTGCGCGCTGAAGCCCCCCCAACGCCCAAAGCCCCCCCAGGCATTCGGGGCTACAGCCCCGTGGTGAGAGGGGCCAAGGTTCCCGCACATGAGTCCGCAGCTGGTCACAGAGCAAAAAGGCAAAAAACACCACAAGGGACGAGCTCCTCAGCAAGCGCCAGCACATGAGCAGCAACACCACCAAGCTACGGGAACAATCAGGTTGGTTCTTCGTCAGGAGGGCAAGAAGGACACGCAGACACTGCCCACGACCGCAGCAGCTCAGCCCCAGACCTGGTGCATCACCCACTCAGCACCCCCCCTGCCCGCACCCGCGGACTGGATTTGCTGGGCTTGGACACCCAGCCTGACTCAAAGACGATAAAACCTGGAGAGAGTTACCTGCACCCACTGAGCTTTTACATAATTCTTCCCTGTTTGACTTTTACATAAGCCCTTGTAACCTGGTTTGTGCAAACTCCTCATCAGTTAGAGCTTCCTGACCTACACCTAAAATTATGTCTCCTGATGGGAATATCAAAATGAGGTTTCAATTACAAANGTTATTTGGCACAGTGGTATTTAATGCTTAAAATATTCCCACAGGAGTAGGTGTGGACAAGCAGAAGACACAACTGGGCAGGAGCTGAGCTCAGCCTCCGCAGCCCGCCGCCCCCAGCCCACCAAAGCCTGGTTTTGCAGGGGTTAGGAGGAGCAGGGAGCTCCCTCTGCCCCTCCGTGCCAAAAGTCCTTCTGCCCGGGTCAGGCACCGCCTTTCACCGCAAACGGCCGGCTCCAGCTTTGCTGTTTAGGATGAATTACAGCCAGCTTCGTCCCGGCCTGATGGAGAAATCCAATTGCTCGCAGTGTTAATACGATTTGAGAAATAGTTTGAACCAACGTAACTTCATTGTTGGGCTGCTGATTCAATCCAGGTCCTAAACCCATTGTGACCTTGATTTCATGGCTTGACCATAACCAGCGTTTAATGAAATTACAGCAGTTTAGCTTCCTGGGCAATTGCTTAATCTTAATATTGTTTTCATTCTTCATAAAAGACACGAAGGGAACGGAACTGGTTTATTCTCCTGGTTTTCAACACAGGTAAAAAACCCTCAGCAACTACATAACTACGATGAGACATCTGGGGCAGTTCGCTGTCTCAGCTTTCACTCCTCATGTATAACAAAAGCTCTGGACTGATTCATACGGAATAAAAAGCCTGGCTTTATTGCGACATTCAGCAGTAACAACCCACAACCACAGCATCTCTCTTGACCATGACAGACAACGCTTTGGAGATGGAAAATCACTCCTGCAGCCTAATTGCACTTCAAGCTGCTTTTAAGGGAGTTGTCTCTACTGCAAACCACAAGGTGTTTTAAATCCTTGACCATTTTAATCCTGTGACACCCATCCTCACCTACTGAACCCCACCAAACAAGCACAAGAGACAGTGGCCAGATGACATGGGACTTGCAGACAGGCCTGGGTCAGCTCTGGCCGTGCAGCGAGTGCTGACGAAGCTCAGCAGAAGCCTCCTGCGAGTGTCTGAGCATCATGCCGCTGCCTTATCCTGAGCAGACCTCCTCAGCCCCCGTGTTTGCAGAGCTACCGCTCACCAGCCACAAGGCAATCAGTTACATGCAGTGCCCGCTGAGTATCAGCATTTATTTCTGCTGTATAAAGAACTGAAGAGTCACAGGGGAGACGTTTGGGCTGTTTTACCAGGCTTTCTGATCAACCTAGCAGAGCACGGAGCTCGAGCCACATCAGTACCCCGGCCCAGGTGAGGGTTGCCCTCTGCCACCCAGCAATCCAGAGCCTGAACAGCCCCAGATCTCCTCTCACCTCTGCAGAGCAGGATGACGCTACAGAAGCCACAGCCCGCAGCTCCCCGGAGGAGGACAGCACTGCCTCTCCCACCGCGCTCGTCTCACCCCCCCTCCCCGATCTCACTCGCAGGCGGTGACAAGATGTGGTCACTCAACAGGTGGTGAAAAGGCAGAAAGGAACAATTCTGCTTCCCGTAGCATTAAATAGAAAGAGATGATGACAGAGCAGCAGACTCCTGCCTGCCAACCACTACAGTAGCTTAAGTGGATGAGTTCAAAAGAAGAGTAAGATGTTATTGTGTTATTGAAGGAGATGGCTGATGTAGCTACCAGGACGTTGCCATCAACAGCAGCTTCTCCCATTACGAGACGAGGGACCTGCAGCAGCCCATTAGAAGGGCTCCATCCAGCTGCCTCATCGGCCTGCGGTCCCCAGGCACCGGCCTGATGAAGTCTGCAGCTTCCCGCAAGCCTTCGGCAGCCTCCTCGGAGGACGCCGGGGGTTTTACAAGCCACCGCAGGGGTGGCTCTGGGCCAGCTAAACAAACCAAACCGCACGCAGCAGCTCCCCAGGGAGCTCTGTGGTTCTCTGTTTCAAGCCAGTAGAGGAAGATTTGTGGAGTCAAGCCCCGCGGTGTGACACCAGTAGCTCTGCAGATGCTCCGGTTTCACTAAGCCTCACACAAGGGTCCCTCCTCGTAGCTCCAGGCTGGGCCCACCCTTGCAGCAGTCTCCCTGCTCTCTGATGCCCAAGCAAAGGTAAGAACAGCATCAAGAGTGGCCCAAAATACCCTCTTTTCCCATTGAAAGGAAATACCAGCATTGCAGCCAGCAGAGAACAGAGGGAAAACTGCCCTACTGCCTGAACTCAGCAACCTGAGGTTGCATTTTGATTGGAGGGGAAGTGGGTTGGGAAGCGGCACGCAGTTGAGCAGTCTCATGGCTCTTTAAGCCATCATAAGGCTTTTTCAGAGATAAGCGCTTCCTAAATACTTAGTGCTGAAAGATTAAGAGAATGGAAGCCTGATCCTGTTTCCCTGCCCAAAGCGTCTGTGCTAACAGGACTACCCCGTCCCTGCCACGTCACCGGAGAATCAAACCGTCGCTCCTCTCCAGCTATATAAAGCCGATCACTGGGATGGATTTTCTCCTCCTCCGACTCGGGGTGTGGGATGGGGATCCCCACACGGCAGCAGCCTGGGGGGTTTGGGCAGGAGAGGGGTGGCTCTGGCAGCAATTTCTCTCTGTTGTCCCTACCAGCAGCTTTTGCAGGTGGGGGATAACCAAGGTTTGGTTCCCAAGTTTCCGCACGCTGAGCCTCGTTGCCTAACAAGGCTTTTCTCGCTCAGCAGGAATTTTGGAACAAGGGCTTGGAGACGCCACAACTCAGAAGTGGTTTAAGCTGCTCGGCTCTCACCAACACACCAGTCCCTGTCTCAGCAGGCAGGACACCCCAGTCTGCGGCACCCCCCCCCCTCCCAGCCGTGCCTCCTGCCGCAGCCCGGCGCGGTCTCAGCACTTGGGGGGCTGCAAGCGAGCACAAGCTCAGTGCAGAGCACCCCGGCTCGGCACAGGAGCTGCACACCAAGCTGGGGAGGGACGGCTGCGGGTGCGTTTCTCTCCTTCGCTGCTTGTTCTGATTCATGCCACTAAGAGTGACTATTTCCCAAATTTTAGCGCAATTAAGAACGTCACTTCCCCAGCACAACCTTCAAGGCAACTATCTGCCGATTACTGTAAATGCCACCCTACACACAGCCCCGGTGAGTGAAGTGCCATCAAGGTTCACACCCCCTTCAGCGGCAGGGGATCATTTTGGACGCGTTACCAGCCCGTGGCATCCAAAGGAACAGCTTCTGGTCCCCACATAATGCCTGCTCTCAGGCCTCAGACACAGGACTAAGCAGTTGCTAGCTCCAGGGCTAATCTTGCCCTTTTCAAGGTACTAACAATCATTCAACAGCCTTAACTCGAGCAGCAGCGCCCGTACTCAGCCAGAGCAGGTTTGCAGGAAGGTGCATCAATTTCTGGTTAAAATTTGCCGTGTTCAGACACGCTCCGGGCAAAGCTCGAACCAAAGGTCACAGACTTCAGAAAACACAAACTCCTGCTGTGAATGCATCAGTAACCCGGGTGCTGCAGCCCCTCGGCACGTCCCGCTCACAGCCCCAGCTCAGCCCCGGGTGCTCTCCAGCAAGACCCTGGCCCCGACTCCCTCCCTGTGGGGAATCCCAATGCTCCAACCTCCGAAACGTGCCCAGCCCGCAGCACAAAGCGCCCAGGCGGGTGCCGGGAGGGACCCCAGCCCCGCGCAGCCGGGACTCGATTAGCAAACGGCGCGTGGTTGGCGAGCCCACACCACAATCACACCGCAGTGATTCACCGCGGCCGCCCCCAGCCCGCGCCGCCGCCCCGGCGAGCTGGGGGAAGGGGCGCCCCGGCAGCAGGCACAGAAAATATTTAAGCAAAACACCATCCAGAGGAAGATGGCACAACAGAAATTAGTGATCTTTTGGGGTTCAACCATTAAGCGAGGAGCAGCACAGGGTTAGCCACCACCGCACAGCACAACATCTGCAGAGCTCGCAGCCTCCCCCTCTGCACCGTCCTCCCCTGGGGCGGCCACGAGACCACCCAGCTCCCATCATGGGCTGCCGCCCCCTCCCTATCCACACCTCCCACTCCCACCTCGCTTCCCTAATGCTGCTGTCTGTGCCCGTTCCTCTCAAGAGAGCGGCAAGCCCTCATCGAAACGCCTGCAAGAGCCAGACCTGCTCTAGCGTGCAGTACGAAGCACCCGCTGCCCCGCAGGAGGGTGAGGGAGATGCTCGTTTCCACCCCCCCACACCCCCAGGGTCCTACCTGCAGCTCCTTGTCAGAGTACTTCTGGGGGTTTTTGCTGCCTTGGCTCTTCTTCCGAAGTTTCTTCAGCTCTGCCTGGCACTTGTCGAGCGAGTCCCCCTTGCTCCTTTGCTCCGTCTGGTATTTTTTCAGCGCAGCCTGGATGCGACAGGAAAAAGCTCTGAGCAGCCGACCCCCTGCCTCAGCCGCAGCTCCCGCCGCCGAGGGCTGGCAGGAGCAGGCAGACCCCCCCCGGCCTTTGGGAGAAGCAGGATCCCCACAGCCCGGGGAGCAAACAGGGGCAACAACAGTCTGACAGCGGGGAAAACGCTGTTCTGCATTCGGGGCCGCGTGTGATGGCCGGTCAGCCATCTGTAACCAGGGGCACGAGCACCGCCGGGGCACAGCCGTCCCCGGGCAGGGAGCCGGGCGAGGGGGGACACAGGCAGCAGGAATGGGAGGTGCAGAGACACGCGAGCCAACGCTTGTGCCGCCGGACTGCACGAGCCCGTAACTCACACTCAGGTACCGGGAGTCCAGCTCCACCTTCTGCTCCAGCTGCGTCAGGAGCTCGTTGTGGAAGGACTTGAGCTGCAGGCAGAAAGAGAAAACACGGTTCCTTGGTGAGGGCTGGCAAACCCTGCCCGGGGAGCGCCGGGACAGCAGGGAGAGGGTCTGTACAGACAGCAGAGGCTGACAGCAGTGAGGGACAGACGGACACTCAGAGAGGGACCCAGCTGGGCAGAGGCAGATGCCCAAGCAGACCAGACCCCTTACAGCTCAGCAAATCTGCTTCAGAGGGCCTAGTGTCACCCAGACAAGACACGGAAAACCATTTTCCTCAGCTGCAGTGCTGGCAGAGCCTGTGGCCGTGCAGAGACCCCGGCATGTCCAGGCGGGGGCACTTACCATCTCCTCCAGCTGGTTCTGGATCTGCCTGTGGACTTCTGCCATCTGGAAGAGCACATCCCCTGCAAAGACAAGATGCAGGGAAGGGGCTTGAGGTGCTGAGCTCAGGGGGACATCCCAGGGCTGGGGCAGGCGGCACCCTGCTAGCATGGAGGGGTCCGCAGCTGGACCCATGGGTGCTCCTGGAGTACCCCCAGTGACCACCTTTCGGGAGCTGTAGGTGAGCAGATGTTCGTTTGAGACACTTGGACAAACATGTACGCCTTGTGTAGCATGAAGGGAAACAAGGACAAGCAGCAGCAGGATCCCAGCACCAGCCCTGCCCATGCCCCACAGTGCCGTTGGCCGCCCCAGCTATGGCACAGCTCTGCCCATGCCAGCCCTCAGCCCAGCTGCAGGGACGTGACAAAGGAGCCAGAGACTATGGGACCAAGAAAGGTCCCTCATCTCAACTCGACTGTCCAGGTATCGAAAGGAGCATGTGGAGACAAGAGATGCTGCGCTGATAACTGAGGTGGGGATTTAAACACCACTGTCGGAGCTTCGCCTGGTGCTCTCCTAGCCATGCAAACAGCCCAAAGCCAAGCACAGAGCACCCGTATAGCTCTCCCCCCGCAGCAGGACAGCGGACAGGCACAGTCCCAGGACGCTGAACTGCAAACAGAGCTAAGCCTTACAGTCATATTGGCCTCAAAGCCACTGGACCCGTTCAACCGTGGTGGCTGAGCCGCGGCACACGGCTACCGCAAACGCCACAGGTCAGTCCCACAGATGAGGGATCCCAGCTCTGCTTTCTCTTTTCCTTTAATTTCTCTTTTCAGATGCAGAGCACACACCCTCTGCGCTTTTCCTGGGAGGAAGGGCAGTGTCCTGCCTCAGCAAAAGCCCCAGCGCGGCTGGAGCCAGACACACACACACAGGAGCGGCAGGAGCGTCTCCACAGGAGAGGAGCCAGCGCTACCGCTCGACTAAAAGCCCCATGTCTGGATCAGAGCAAGCTTTCAGGGACAGCTGCGCTCCGTCAGCTATTTGTAAGGGCTGAGTTAGGAAGCTCTCGTTCCCAGCACGGTGGGTCACAGCATCCCAGGAGACTTCCAGCCTGCACGGAGCTGCTGGTAAACTGAAAGCCATGATCCGTGTCTCTGAGCTGCTCGGGTCTCAGGATTCAGCCCCAACAGGTCCTGCAGCTGGCAGTGGCTGGGACCCCCCTGACACCCGCAGGGGCTCTCCGAAGCAAAGCAGCATCCCACATCTCATGCCAGGAAAAGCAGAGCAGCACCTGGGACAACTCAAAGCCCCAAACGTACAGCCCGTTAAAACACACAGGGAGTTTTAAGCGGCAGAACAGCAACCCCAGGGATGGGAAATGCAATGGGAAGGGGACACCAGCCCTGGAGCCCCAGGACAACATGCGGGAGGAGACAGTGCAACGCTGCGGAGGCTGCTCAAGGTGGAGGCAGCAGCTCCCAGCAGGGATGAACCTGGGAACCCACTGGGGATATGGGGGTGAACAGCCACAGCCCTAATCCCGCCTGACAGTGGGTCCCCCTTCCCTGGCATGCACAGCCCCCCCGGCAGCTGAGACACACAGAGCCTGGGTTTGCTTCCACACGGGGCTGCTCAGTCCCATCCTGCTCCAGCAGGAGCCCAGCCCCGAGAGCGAAGGGAAACACAAGTCTCTGCGGAGGACAGGTCCACCCCCGGGCTCCAGGACAACCGACCCTCCGTCCACGGAGTCACACCGCAGCAACAGGGAGACTGGTATGAGCCAAACCAGCGTCTCATGGGTGCAAGGGCACCATGGGGACCCTCACTCAGCACAAAGCCAGAAGGGGTACGCTGGGCCAGCCCCAGCCCAGCTCGGTCAGCTGTCCCCCGCACACCGGCCATACGCCAGCCGAGCGTCAACGCCACCAGGCGATCAGGAACAACCTGGCCCAACAGTTCTTTGCTCTTGTGGCTGAAGTAATTTGTACTTTGCACCATACTCAGTGTCTCCAAACCTTCTGCAAACATTAAAATCTGATGCCTTTTTGTCCTTGGCAGGCACCAGCCCCCTCTGCCACAGATCGATGCAGGTGCTCAGCCAGCACCGACTGGCACCGGGGCCACCGTCCCCCCATACCCCCGCTCAGCTCTTGACAGCAGCGATGGACAAAGCGTCCTGCAAAGTGAGGAGGTGACCAGAGAGTGGCTGCAGCTCCGCTCCTTCGCCAGGAGGAAACCGTGTGCTGAGATCTCCACGGCTGCCGAGCCGGCTGTAACTTTTACAGCCGCGTTGCAAGGTGCTGAGCAGAGCAGAGCAGCCCCCGGCGCTCACGCCGAGCAGGCAGCTGGCTGTGGCGGTTACGCACGTCTGCGGTGAAGAGCTTCACACATGAATGGGGAGGTCCAGGCAGGGGGTCACACCACCATGAGACCGCCAGGAAACCGCTCTCCGGTCGGGCTGGGACAGCTCAATCATGGGAAGTGCACGAATTCCGACTGCGAGGAGGCAATGACGTAACGCGGTCGCTTGGCTAAGGCTTGTCCAAGAGCATATAAACGCAAGGGTGGCTCACTTATTATTCCCAAAGCTTGCACCACCCCCTCTCCCTTTCGCCTCCCCACTTGGCCGGAGTGGAGACCCCAGCTCCNACCCGCGCCGAGCTCCCAACCGTCCCCGGGAGCAGGGCACTCGGAAACAACAGATACCCCCCAAACCCCCCGCACCGGGTACACCTGAGCCCTGTGCCAACAGCGCTCTGCCCCACTGCATTCCGCACCCAGGGAATTAACTTGCTCCCAGCAGCCGGGGAGGTGCGTGGTGCGTCTCCCATGACCGATACACACACCTTGGTCAGACCTTCTCCTGCACCACCCCCCCCTTGGTTGCTATCGCAGTGAGAGCACGGGGCGTTTCAGCCCCACAAAGCAGGCAGCGGAGCCCGTCCCACCCCGCACAGTGTCCCTGCTGCGAGCTGCTCGGCATCCCAGCCCGGGCGAGGGGGGATGCAGCTGTCCCGAGTCCCGTCCCCCCCTGCCCCGTGCCCACCACGCAGCACGCTCCCCTGCCACGGCCTGTTTGCATGCCTTTGCCGGCAGTGCAGTGTGGGCAGCCAGCGCCGAGAGCGGCTCAAGGTGAGCACGGTGCTGCAGCCAGCGCGGCGCAGGAAGGCGGCTGGATGCCTGCCCGGCGCTGGACTGTGCGGAGGCACAAGAGCTTCCTCTGGAGCCTTTCCCCAGGCTGAGACAGCCCAACCGGCTCCGAGGAATCAGCTCCAGGCTTCCCATGGCCTCCACCGTTGCTGGGAGCCCACGCGGGGCAGCAGGAGGATTTGAACTACATCCCCTAACTAGTAGCTGCGGCACTGTGTGAATTCACGCACAGCATCTCAGACACCCTGATAGCTCCACGCCACGAGCTGCTTCACCACTGCAAAAAAGCTGCAGACCTTGTCAGACATTAGCAGGCGTCTCACCCTGAAACCGCTCAGACTAACCCCGCCTGGCAGGAGGGAAGAAGTTAAACTGTGACTAGGAGGCACCGCAGCAGCTGGGAAGCCCAAATACGCCAAACCCTGGCTCAGAAGAGGACCCACGGCATTGCGCCGATGGCAGATACCGCGAGGCGTTAGCAGAGCGCGGCAGCAGGGTGGGACCACAGCACGCCCCGGCCGGGCAGTGGCACAGCAGCCCACGCCACGGGCGTTTTGCATCACCTGCCAGCGGCATTTGCAAGTTAAACACGGTGATCACCGCTGTGCGGCAGGCCAGGGAACAGGGCTTGGGGTCACAGTGGAAACTGCATACAGAGCGCGAGCACCGCTCTAGCCTTGCTGCCAAAATGCACATCCTATGGGTCAAGAAACCCAAGGTTACGAGCCTCACCTGAACCCTGAGGCAAAAATAACGCTGCAGAAGGGCAGGAGCGCAGCGCAAGGGCTTCACCTGCCCGTGTCGGGCTCGCACACCTTTCTGCAGTGCTGCAAAGCATAAACAGGCGAGGAGGAATTGCTATTTACCTCTGACTCACAGTATCGCTCTTGGAGAACTATAGGGGCTATTGTGGGCCCTTCCCTGCCACACCCAGCCAGGAACAGGCGAACAGGTTGTTCCACATCCCTCCCGTTGCACGGCAAGCCCGGTGCAGGAGCCAGCTGCCGCTCCACAAGGCAGAGCCACAGAACGCATCTCACATTTTGCTTTTGAGTTTTCAGAGCCTAAGGATTCCCCCATCCCCCGCTCTTGAGCCAGAAACAAGCCATTTTTAATAAAAACACCAAACAATGCATCAGCCAAGGAGCCAAACTGCTCCGAGCCAGAACATGTTGGCACTTGTGCAGCCCAGCCTGTCCTGCAAGGGCAGCGGGAGCATCCGCAGTGCTTAGACAAGCAAACAGCCCCGCATCCTCACCAGCACCGCTCCTTGCTCCTGTAAGGCGGAGGACGCGGCACTGTCAGCATCGCTTGCCATCGAGATCACTTGCTCTCAAGGTTCAGATCTCAGGTAAAGATCACGAAAGGATGAAACAAGGAGTTCAGGGGCTCAGCTCTTCTGCTATTTGACATTGCACTGGGCTTCTCCCCACTGCTTTTTGTTAAGGGAGACCCAAAAGGCGACAGTGCTGTCAAGGGAAGTAACCAAGTTGGCAGAAAAAGAATATTAGCTCATTAACGAGAAAAAGCAACAGACAGTAATGGGGCCAACTGTTGGAGTGCCTGAACCCTAAGAGGAAAAAACACTCTGCTTTTCGATGGCTGGTTAAATGCTGCTGGCTGAATCCTTCGATGCCCAGCAAGCGCCCAGGCCCAGGGAGGGGACGTGCGGTGCCAGCAGGATCCCTGGGCAGGGAGAGGTGCGAAAGTACCCAGTGCCTGGGGGAGAAGGGCCTGGGAGGTCCCTGCACCAGGCACTGCTCCCACCCACACAGGCACCCATTCCACTCCTCTTGGGCTTGGCTGAGCAGAGGTGCTGCCTGCTGGGCTGGAGAGCTCCATCGGTTTGGGTGGTTTTTCTGGGAGAGAGCAGGGTGGGGAACATCACCCTTTTATTGCTTCAGGGTGAAACCCCAACGCCTCCGACTCAGCAGGGCCAGGCTGTCAGCCCAGTGGTTACCGGTTCCCCTTTCAGCACTTCATGCCACCCAGTTTCATACCTTCCATTTCCCACCAGCCGCAGCACTGAGCACTGTGACCAGCAGCGAGCGTGGGTACCCCCCCCCAGCTCCCACGGCTCGGGCACACCCCCGCTGCTACGCGGGCGCCTGCCCTGCTCCTAGGGCAAACAGACTGCAGAGCTGCCCACACCTCTGCGCTGAAGATCGGATCAAGCCACATTTCAGGCAGAAGCACGCTGCTGAAAGCTTCTGCAATCTTTTTTCTCTTCCCTCGTATTAACACATCTCGATCCAAGCTCGCAGACACCGCGCGCACCACGGAGAAGCCCTAAAGCCATGGCGAGAAGCACTTCACAGCCCAGCACCTCAGCCAGACAGGGGGGCTGATTGATCAGCTCTGACATTCAATGGCGAGACAACTTGGGGGAAGATCCGTGCGTGTGCAGGGGGAAGGGTACGAGCGTGGGAAACGATCAGCTTCTCCGCACTGATTCACCTATTTCCTCTTCAGAAGGGTTTCACTTATCCCAGCCCCGAAGGACGGTGCTGGGTTTGTTGATGCTGTACTAGCGACTCACCAGCATCACCACGGTCGGCTCCGGTGGCAGCCTCCGCTCCAGCCCAGCCTGGCAAAGCTTGAGACATTTTTTATTTATTTATCGAGAGACAAGGTAAAGCAAAAAAGCAAAAGCTTCCCAAGGCACCCTGACTCAGGCAAGTTTGACGACACGTGTCCAGTAATCGGCTCCCTCAGGCTGAGCAGTTGGCATTGACACTTTTGCTGTGGATGGATGAGAGGCGCGTGTGCCCCGTGATGCCCTGCGCTTCCCGGCAGCCACCCCTCCACATGTGTACGGGTCACGTATCTGTACCGTGGTGCACAGACCAGCCGGTCCTTACCGCCCACCCGCTCTGGCAGCGGCTATATTGGTAACACAGGATTAATTAGCACAGGAGGACATGACTGCACAGAACTCACTGCACCAGCCTGGAGCCACCCGGCTCGGACCCACACGAACCAACCCGTCCTGCACACCAGCACGGACCCAGGGCAACAAGCTGTGCCCCTTCCCAAAATCTGCCATGCTCACAGCAACGCCGACGGACAGCGGGCGCAGCCGCCAGCCCACGGACACGCACACGGCCCCTCCGTCTCTCCCGAAGGATGGAGCATCCCTCCGGAGCCCAGCCCGGGCGCGGTGCCCGGGCACGCAGCAGGCAGGCATCCCTGGAAGGTGCCACCGCTGAAGGTGGAACCCAATCGTTACACACAGCTCTACACGTTCAAACTCCAGCCAGGCAACGTGCTCTGCGCAGATGCTCGTGTCCCAGCCCTCCACCGTCCCTTACCCAAACACAGGTTGGTGAAACAAGAACTGTGACGGCAGCCTGCTTCTAATCAGAAGATTTGAATGCAGTGAAAGGGCAAGGCAGGCAGCAGACAGGTCCTTTTCTGAGGCAGGTGACAGCTCTTCAGAGGTCCTTAGCAAGCCCATTCCTACAGGTTCCTTCCCTCAGGGAACAGCACAACTTGGAGGCTTAAGTCCTTAATTTTTGGAACAATTTCTCTGCAAGTTAGGCCTTTTAACAGAATTTCAGGTGGAAATCCAGGCCCAGAGCATCCATTCCTCCACCAGTGCAAAGGTGTTACCCACAAGCCATTGAGTGCATCAAGTCCAATTTTAAAAGGATCCAGCAACAAGATTACCACTGCTCTCCACCCAGGAGCTCATCTCGCAGGCAGAGGGACCCGACTGCAGGGACACCAAGTCACCCATCGGGCCAATGTTTCCTGGAGTTCAGCCTCAGTTTTCCAGGACACTGCTCTGGCAGGTCCCCAGCAGACAACGGCCACCGCCAGCTCCGGTGGTCCCTGCTCACACACTGGACACTGCAACAACCTTTGACATTCACGGGATCTATATCTGCATCTCTGCTGCTACAGGAAGTGTCTGCCCAAAACAACTGCAAATCCAATTAACAGATTAATCCCTCTCCACAGAGGATTCAGCACTGAACAGAGTCGCCACCAGGAGCTGGGCCAGGCTGAGGAGCTGCAGTGGAGTCAGAACTCGCCTGGGCATCCCACTAGGTTGGTCTGCTCCTCCCCAGGAGCTGCCACACGTTGGCTGTCCCACCAGGGCGCAGGCTGGTGGCCCCCTGGCTCTCTGGCAGCATCACGGACAGGACCAGGCTCTGCACCCAGCTCTGACCGCAGACCCCTCCTCGGTGCGCAGCATGTGTGGTGGAGACAGCTCTACCCCACATCCCCCCGTGATGCCCAGTGTTGTAAAAGCTGTACAGAGATGGTTTAACACACTTGAAGCCCAGAATCCTCCACTGACACCAAAGAGCTCAGCGGAAAACAACTGGACCAGGAAGGTGCCACTGGTCCTGATTTTGTTGTGCAAATTGAGTATCAGAAGCAAGCCACCACCTACCAGAGGCTCATTTCAGCTCGACAACAGTGGACTAATTATGGCACGTCTTGCCCTTTCAGAGCACCAGGCTTCAATCAGAGTGACCTTCACGAATTCAAGAGGACTTTTGAGAAAAGCAACTGCCGAGCAAAGCCCACCTCCAGCCCTGAAGGGGCTGCTCAGCCCCAGCATCCCAGCACGCTCCCAGCCTGGTGCGAACCGCCTCCGGCTCCGCTCACCAGGCACGTGCTTCCCTGGAGAAGAAAACCCCTTCCTGTGACTTTGCCATGGCCTAGTTTAAGGGGAACAAAAGAAATGACATTGAGTAGCATCAAAGGGACCCTAAGCAGGAGCTGGACAAGGGTCAAAGTCATCCGAGCACTCACGCACGAGACTGGAACTCTTCAGAAGTGTCTGCAAACTGCTCCCGGATCAAGCCTGGAGCAAACCTTCCCCGATCAGACACGCAGCATTCGTGCTCTTCACACCAGCTTCTCAGCTCCCAAAAACCCCTGCAGCAGTGACCCGAGATGTGAAGAACAGCACAAAGAGCCTCGCAAAGAGGAACTGTGGGCACGGGTCTAACCCTCCACGTGCCAGAACCCGGGCAGCAGCCCGGGGAGCAGAGAAGCATTCCCGCCATCCCTCCCGGGAATGCCACCACAAGCCGACCCTCGCTGCCACCGCTGACCTGTCCCAGCCCCCTCCTGGGTTTGCCTCCCGGAGAGGTCCCGTAATGGGGCTTCTCCCCCGCTTCCCGCACTGCGCCGGGAGCTGCTCCAGAGCATGGAGCAGCCGCAGCTCCTCACGAGGCAGAGGAGGACCTTCCCTGGTTGTGGAAGGCACAAAACTGCTAAAACGACAGGGAACTGCACAAAGTGTCTCAGGGCAAACTTCTGCTGTGCCGGGACAACTGCCAGCTACACCCTGTACCTGGTCAGGGCATCACTTAAACGCAGGAGAGCAGACCCCGAACACCCCCAGCCTTGGCAGTGGGGTTCAGACAGAGCTACGCCCCCGCCAGACACTCGAACCCCAAAACTCAAGCCGCAGAGCCGATTAGAGCTCAAGTACTTTATTAGGTTTTCCATTACCGCCCAGGATTATCCTGTCTACACACAGTTGCTAAAATCTGATGGAGAATTTACAAAAAATGTGAAGTGCTAAGCAGCTGGTGAGCAGAGCCCTAAGCTTGGAGGCAACGCTAAATGTTCTCAGCAAGACAAACATGCAGCATCGCTACCATCATAGCAACACGTTATTAAAAAGCCAGCAGCAAGCAGAACAAGCCACCCTGGCTCGTTGCACCCGACTGTTCTCCAGTGCCCAACTTAAAAAGCAGCTCCTTGGCATCACGAGTCCCATCGGAGAGATGGCGACAGGAAAACCCGGCCGCTCTCCAGCGCCAGCAGAGCCACAGCAGCTCTCCCGGCACAGGGCAGCCTCTGAGCCTCCACCCAGCTTCCTGGGGTGCTGCAAACCCGCCTGGAGCACCCGGTCCCTGGCTGTGCTGCATCACCCAGGGGGACAGAGCCCCCACAGCCCCCCCGGCACGGGCAGCATCGCTGCAGCACCGGCAGAGCGACGGAAAAGCTGGGGCTGTCCTAACCCCATTTTAGACACCAGATTTGCAATATTTATGTTCTTTTGACACCTCCTGTCCCACACATCAGAAAAGCACGCACGTTCAGAAAAGGTTAAGGAGGGAAACAACAATCTCAGAATCTTTTCCATGGGGGCTGGAAACAGATGCGAGCTGCAATCTCACCCAGAGCATCTCCAGTGCTGCCCGATGCCTTGGAGCAGCTCGCCCTGTCCTGTGGCTCAAGGAGGAAAGCACCCGCACGGGGAGGGAGCGCCGGGGCGCAACATTAACGCACGGGGCAATTCTGAACATCCCCATCCGCTGCAGCCTCTAGTAAGGAATGAAACAACCCAGACCCCAGCACCCGCTTCCGGCACTGCCAGCAATCACGGCACAGGGACCGATAAGGCGAAGGTGCTCCCAGGAAAAGCTGTGCCTCTGGCGAGCACAGCCCTGACCTAAAACATTTTTCAGCCCCTGTTTATACATCCTGCTGGGAGGAGGTTGTGTCCCCGGCTGTTATCAGCTCCAGTAAACTGCAGCCAGAAATTTTATCTTAACTTTCCTCTGCATGGAGCAGCTGCCACAGTAAATATCAGTAAGATCAACAAAGCAAGCGGCCTGAGGAGCAGCTGCTCACCATGGGCCTGGGCTGAGCAGGATCCTCCCTCAGACGGGCTCACACCAGAGTGGAAGGTGCAGTAATTTGGAAACATTTTACACCAACCCCGAAATACCGAGTCACACCCTGAACGCACGTCAGGAGACTGCGCGAGGGCACCAACACGGCTGCTCTCGCACCGCGCAGCCGCCGGCGAGGAAGCAAGGCCACCAGAAGACATCAAAGCCGGGTTTAAAGTGTGGGCGAAGCCTGCTGAAGGGCAGGCAGGGCCCCAAGCCCCTGCCCTCGCACGGCTGAGGTAAGGCTTGCCCAGGCTTTCAACTCGCTGAATCTTCCGCCCCAAAGAGGCAGAAGAGGAGCCCCTGGACGGCAAGGTCTGCGCAGCCCTTGCAATCTCAGTCGCTGCACGCATCGCACACACGGCTCTTGTTTTATTTATTAAACAGAAACAGATTGCTATAGGCAGCCTTAATCCAAGTGATAAAAATCGGTTTCCATAGACACTTACTGCTTCCCCATCAAAATTCAGACGCAGCCAGCGAGCTGCGCAGGGCCGAGCTGGAGCAGCCACGGCAGGGGGCGAGCGGTGTCTGACACCGAACACAGACCGAGGCCTGGCCCCTCCGAGGGGCTGCGCACCGATTGCTTCACCAGCCTTCAGAGTCACTTCAGCTCAACCTCTTCTTCGTTAACTGACTGCCTCCGAGATCACATTAATGAGTGCAGCTTGCCGTCTCCGAGCACAGCAACCTGGTGAGCCAGAGCCACAGGAGGGGCTGGGAGGAGGAGGAGGAGGAGAAATTCACTTGGGACCATGAAGGCAACAAGACCAAAACCCATCTCAGCCTCAGGAGAGGCTGCAGCATCCCTGGGGGGAGCAGAGAGAAGAACTGCCTCGAACCCCATCTGCACAGCGAAATGGCAGCGAGGGGGAACAGCCCGGAGCGAGAGCACAGGAGCCACGTCCGAGTGATGGGAAGACTGGAAAGGCAGCTCCCGAGTGACGTACCGGAGGAGTCAGTGTAAGAAAGGGAAAGGAGCTTCGCAGCCGGGATGTCTGTTCCGACCCTGACGGACTGAGCACGCACACGTCTCCAGCGTGCTGCACCGGGGAGCTGCAGGCAACGCGCAGCAGACCTTGCAACACCTCTGCCACACTCGGCGGGGCTGCGGGCACGGACACAGCCCCCACCACGCACAGCCCAAGCGCTGGGTGACTTCCACCAGCAGCAGCACTGCTGCGGTAGAGCTGCCCTGCCCGCTCCCTCTCCCCTGCACCGGCCCCCTCTCCGGAGGGCTACGCTGGGCAGCGCTGCCGCCGCTCCCGGACCAGAAGCTGGGGCTCCTCTCCTTTGCAAAGCAAGACAAAACCACCAAACCCTCTCTCTGCAAACGCTTCCTCTTTGTAGACACCATGAGCTGCCAGCGCCCAAAAATCCTGAGACTAAGAATAGCAGACTTTTTTTTTTTAAGCTACATTAACAGTAAACAGAGACACTTTTACCATTCACCAGGCAGAATCACTTCCACATTGAGCTTAAACCCACCAACAGCAGAAATCTGGTTTCATTCCTGTGCTCGGAGCCTGCTCCGGACTGTGAGCCCATCTAGCAGTAAATTAGTGACTTACCCAATTCTTTAGATCCTTGGCTTTCACTGGCCAACTCTCCCATCTTAACCAGAGCATCAAAGTACCCTTTCGCTGCGTATGTCATACCTAAAAGCATAAAAAAATGCAGGTTATGTTCTCTTTAATGACTGTTACAACTTCCGCAGCACTGAATAGATGCTGGACACTGGAACAGACGTTACTTCAAAGGGTTTAACCCCACAGGGAGGGACTAGACAAACAGAAGAAAAATGCAGAAGAAAGCTCGAGCCGCAAGATTAGAGGGCAATTTAGGAGGAACAAAAAGGTACAGGCAGGACCTAGGTGGTTTTCATTCCAGTGTAACCATCAGCCTGCCTAACGCTGCTCAGAAAAATCACTGTGGAATAATTGAATATCACAGACTTTCATTACAGTTCAGTCTTGTTTGTTGACATTCCAGCTCCACACTCCACTTTAATCAGATAAGCAGGGGGTTTCCTCTAATCACGAGAACATGTTGTACGGCTTTAGCTCAACATCATCAAATTATGTGCTGGAGCCTCTTCCAGCACGATTTACTGATTAAGACACTTCCTTCAGATGCCTCCACACTCTTGGAGATCCAAAGTAAGGGATGACCAAAGACAATTTTTAAAATTACAGGAAGATCTTGGGCTTCAAAGCCTATTCACAGCAGGGATGTGAGGAAAATAGAAATCAAGCAATCATACTGGTTATCCACAGAACGCTGCATTCACAGTGCATCCAACTTAAGCTGTGATAAAACAGCATGTAATAAACAGGCTCCACCACCCGGGTAATTAAAAGCTGCATTATCAGTACAACATTTTAGAAGAATAAATAAAAAACGCGGTTCCAAGTGTAACCCCTTCTCCCCGCCATCAGACCCTGCCTCTCCTCCCTTCCCGGCTGCCTGCACCGGGCTGGAGACCCAGCAGGGAAACAGCAGGCAGAAGCACACCCAAATCACCAACCCTTCCTCGTTAGCATCGTTAGGAAGAGCTGGGAAACGCAGCTGCTTGTAAGGGTGTATTAAGAGCCCCATCCCTGGGGGATCAGAGTCCACAGCCCCTGTGCAGCGGACCGGGATGGACAGGCACTTCCCACGTTACGGCCAGTTGACCCATTAAAATCTAATTAAAAACAGCGCTGAGAACTGGCAAGAAAGCAGCGTGCAGGGGAGCGCTCGTACCCGAGGAAGGCAGGAGGTCTGCATCTTAAAAGATGCTTCACTGAACAGCCAGGAACCTCATTTGACTTGCGGGAAATAAAATGTGCTGCCAGCACAGAGCGGGGCGGCACGGATCCTTCCCAAAGGTCGGGTTTCAAACACCAGTGTTTAAGAACAAGAGACATCAAAATATTTCCCTCCCCCCCCACTGGCTTAAGATTTTGACAGCCTCTTCCCTTACAGGCATTTTCACTGACTCAATTAAAAAAAACAAAATCCAGGAGACATGTGCAGAGCCCTCCCTGAAAGCAGGCAGCTGCCTCTGGGTCCAACAGATCCCGCCTTAAACCTCCTTAAAACCGAGCCGAGCAGGGCCCAGGCGGCATGCAAAGGTGGTTTGAGTCAAAATATTCCATTTTTTGTTTTCAACAATTCATATTTCACTTGATCATTTAAATCTACACCTCCCTAATAGCTCCCAGTAGGACCCATATTCCCAATCAACCGCTGCCACCAGTATTTTTAAGTTTTTTTCCTTCTCTTTCGACACATTTTTCTGGGCAATTTGAAGATTTCAGTAACACGCCTTTAACAGAACTTCAAAATCTTAATTCTAAATATTTTAAAGTAGCATTTAAAGACCAACTGGTTGGAGATGTATTTGTTACCCAGTTGCCACCCAACATTTTAACACTTGAATCCTTTCCATGGCCCCACAGCACACGTGCCTTGCACGTCCTAAGGATGTGAGCTTTGCATTGAGGTCCAAGGACCATCTCCCCAGTTTCCTCCCCTTGCTCTCCCAGTGAAAAAGAGCATCCCACACTGGTTTTCCAGCTTTCCTCCCTTCCGAGGCCATGCTGTCCAGCCAGACCCAGTGACCCCTTGCCAGCCTTGCAGCCCCCTGCATTTCAGCAATAAACCCATCAGCAACACAGTTCCACTTACTTGCTAAGGCTTTTTCATAGGTCTTCCCCATAGAAATGAAATTCCTGAGGCTGGGATTGAATTGCTCCATGATTGTCTAGAGGAAAGAGAAGAACATCACCAGGGGTTAGCAGAGATGATCAGGGGCTGGACAGACCTTCATTAATGCAACGACAGAACAAAATATCCTCTTACCCCCCTCTTGGCGAATCACCTCAAGCTTCCTGATACCTACAAGGGCATGCTGCTTTTACAACAAGAAGCCTTCAATATACCCATGTCTTGCAAATAATGCCCAAAAGCAAGGGCCCTCTTGGTCTGGAAGGGCAAATATTCATCTCATTTTGGGTAAGTCAGAAGTACGGGATCAGGGCAGTGCAGAAGTAGCCCAATGCCAAGCCAAACACTACGACAAGAGCTGCTGAACACAGCCAGGACATCAGCTGAACCAACAACCCGTGCTGCCCCTTCAAGCCATGCTTCCTCCAGCCCTTCGCAATGGCGGCTTGGAGGCATCTTCACCACTCACCAAGGACAACAACCACTCTGTAGGGCTCTTCCCCACACCAGCTCCAGCACATGCCATTGGCACCACCCTGACACCAGGTGAGAGCAGAGCCCAGACACAACGGGGGGAAGGTGAACCAGCATCCTCCCTTCACCCCACAGCTTTATTGAGGAAGGCCAAGCTCTGGGTTTGGATGCCACAAGGTCGATATCAAGGTGGTTCTGCAGTGCCCCAGCACGAGATGCCTGGTGCTGGTGCTTCACCATAAGAGACAAGTGAATGGCCCAAACCAGAAAATTACCAGACATGGCAAATATAACCACAATAATAACCGTAAGTCGCTGTTTGAGACAGCAGGAAACAGCCCTCCGACAACCAGAGTTGACCTGAGTTCTGGGAGATGATGGCCAGTGATGTCTCACTCCTGGGATGGCCTCAGAGAGCAGCATCAGCTCGGGCTACCACAGACAAGCAGAAAGGGCTGAAGAGCCGTATTTGAAGTAACCACCAAGGAGCTGAAGCCAGAACAAAGCCACCATCATCCCCACCGCGCTGGTGCCAGCCACGGCTGAAGCCGTGTGCAAGGAATTACACCTCGGTCTCGAAGCACTTGGTGTCACTTTCCACCTGCCTACAAACGCACAAATCGGGTGTCCGTGGACACCAGGAGCCCGGTCTGACGGCTTCTCCTCTCCCGCTTTAAGGTCCTTATTTAAACATGGGGGGGAAGGAATAATCGGATCACAAAGAAGAACAGCTCTTTGTACAGCAGCCACTGACCCCCCCGCCAGAGCTATTCAATCCCCGGTGCTGATAGCATCTCTAAAACCAGACACCGATTCCCAGCGCAGCAGCAGAAGAGACAACAAAATCTCCATTCTCTCCCTGCGAATCCAACCTCCGAACCCAGCCCGACCGCGGCGGAGCAGCCCCGGAGCCGTCCCAAGCCCCTGTCCCACCTCAGGGCCAGCCCTTCGCCCTGCCCCAACAGCCTCCCACCGCCAGAAAATAAGGTTTGACGCCTGAGTGTCCCCAGGCGCCCCGAGCAGGGATGCAGGGGCGTTCCACCCAGAAACGAGGGCCCTGCACCTCTGCGCCGCGCTGCCGGCAGCGTCCCACCCCGGGAAGGGGAGCGAAGACAACAGACAGACACTTGTGGTGAATAAGCTGATTAAGCATCTGTCACCTCATCTGAAGCTGGCCAAACACTATAAAGCTCATTTTCTGCCTGAGGCATTTTTATCCCGGGTTCCTGCTGCCCGGCCTTTGGAGAGTGTGACAGTTTAATTTTCTCCCGCGGGCGCACGTGTGCGAGGATCAGCCGGCGACTTCCACCGGCTCAAACCAGCCATTTTCTCATTTCAGGGAGCAGGAACCTGCGTGGGATGGCAGCTCGGAGGCCGGTGTCGAGGGAAGCATCACCTGGGTGCTGGTATTTGTTGGCAGGAGAAATCCTTTCACTCCTCCCAGGAGCAGCCCTGCTCCGGAGCACCAGCCCAGCCCAAGCTGCGATGCCTCAAAAGCCACCAAGCTCTGGGTGCTTTCGGGGCCGTCCCACAGCACCACACACCACCCTGCGAAGGGCAGAAGACGGTTCCCAGAGATCTGACAGGCAAGCACGAGGCTAACGAGAAAATTCACTGCTAATTAAGGCTGCAGGTCAAGCTGCACCGGAACACAGCGCGCGTGGAAGCTGCTTCGGGGCAGCGCAGTTCAGTGAACACGCTCAGCTTGAAAGGAGAAAATTAACCTGTAGCAACGAGTAGCAAGTTGTTTTCCCTAATTGTAGGAGACAATTGCACGGGAGTTAATTAACGCTGACAAGGATTGCTTTGTCCTTCCCACCTCACGTTTAACTTTGGTCAAAAATCCACCCGCGTTCCGCCACGGAGCAGCTGGAGGCACGGGATCGCTGCCCACGGCGGGGACAGGGACACGGACACGTCCCCGCCGCCGGCAGAGCGGCGGCTACAGCCTCTGCCACGCTGGAGCTCAGCCTGAGCAGTCTGAGGCAGAGCGACGTTTGCGCAGAAGAAATATTGGCACAATTTCTGTGGGGAAGTGATTTTTAAACAGTTTGCTAGGTTAAGGGCAGTGAGTGTTTATGTATGTGTACATGTACATGTATATATAAATAAAATGACTTTTGCTGCGGTGCCTGTGTAAACACACCCTCCCGAAGCTCAGCAAATAAATGACAGAACGGGATCTGCGGGCAAAGCGTCACCCACAGGGCAGGAGCGCCGGTGACATCGGCCGTCCCCACGGCACGCTGGGCGCAGATGGCAGCGCCGGAGAGCAGCGCCGTGCCCGAAGGCTTGCGGCAGCCGAGCTGCTCTCTCGATCTGCGGGTCTTGTGGGGATAGAGGGGGCGGAACAGATTCAAGGAAACCCCCTCCCGAAATTCGGCACATCTTCCCCAAACCGGAGGGAACCACAACACGACTCAGCCCCGGCGGCTGCCGGCACCGCTCAGGCAGGGCACCGCTCGCACCGGCCAACAACGGCCATTTTAAAGCGAAAAATAAAGAGAAAAGCGCCCCACAGAGAGGGTCCCCACGGATCCCCTGAAGGGGGGAGGCGGCTCTCTGCTGGCCAAGTAAAATTCACAAAACCTTAGGAGGAAGTTTACTGAAAGTGAGTGGTTTTAAAACATTGTCTGGAGGCTCCAACAAAAACAGCCCGGCAGGATGAGGGCGTTGAAAAGCGCTCTTCACTACAGAGACAAAAATAGAGTTTTTCAAGCTTTCTTCTCGCTCCCAGGGTGGGAAGGGAAGGTGACTCCAGAGCTAACACACCTTCACATCCCCCCCAGGTGAGAAGCTGAAAAGCCACCAGCTGCTGAGGAGAAATACTGAAAAATAAACATATGTATAGCACGGAATACGCTCAACAAGCAATCGTTTTGCACACCCAAGGCAGCCAACAAGGTGCCGTAACTGCTCCCGGGACGCTGCAGGTTGCATCGCCAGTGGGTGCAGCCCTGCAGCCGCCCCCCTTTGGTGCCACGGGGCGGGGAGGGCAGCGGAGCGCGCGCGGGCTGCGCCTCGGCTTTCCTTCGGCTGGCGAGGTGAGGCCGGGTCTGCAGGGCACCACGGCAAAGCCGATCTTCAGCAACATTCTGGGAATGAAAGCAAATCTCGTTCTCCCTCAAATTTTGCTCCATCAGCACCACCCACAAGTTGTTTGCCTTCCACACGCCGCCCGGGCAGAGCTGAGAAAAACACAGACAAAAAACCTGGCAGCTAAAGGCTGAAAGGGCTTTGCTTTGTTCCACTGCACTAAATTCCCTGGGTAATACCACTCAGCCCTCTGGGACTGGCACGGCTTTATTCAGCTGCCAGAAATGAAACTAATGCGAAGCACGAGGTCTCCAGGGCACAGTCCTGCTGAATTAGGGGGAGAAGAGGCAACAGAAAACAAAGTCCCCGTCTCTCCCCTCTGAGCGCGCTGCAGGAGAGACCCACCAGCCGCTCCGATGCCGCACGAGTCAGCCGCTGAGTAGAAGTTTCAGTCCTCCCCAAGAACAGGCTGGAAATGGAGCTGCTTCGGGTTGCCCCAGGTTTCTCCTACACAGGAAAGACCTGAACGACACCTCCTTAAAGGCTTTTAGAACAAATTTAAGAGCAGGCTGCACAGTTCTCCCCAGGTCCATCCCCACAGTCTCCAGGGTAGCTCCTAAAACTGAATACAGAGTAAAACAAAAAGCAGGGGCTCCTTGGCTTGGGCCGGAGACGGCCAGCGGCTGCGGCGTGCCAGGCGCCAGGGCTCTGCACCGCTGCCAGCACCAGCTGCGGGGCAGCACCGCACGGCGGGGACGGGACCTCCCCCCACCCGGCTGCGTCAGGCCGTCAGCATCGTGCGCGCTGCCCCGACAACACGCCGCAGTTACGGCCAGACCTCCCATCGAGTCTCTCCTCCACACTGCAGCACAGCAGAGGGTCAGACCGCTGGGGATCAGGGCAAGGGGGCTCCCGGACCTGACCAAGGGATGAGCATCACCACGAGCACCGCAGCACGCGCCGTGCCCCGGGCTCCTCTCCCAGCCACCCCCCACAGAGACGGCCAGGGCAGTGCTCGCTGGGGACATCCCAGACACCTCAGAGGACACAAGTGATGGACCTTGAGCTAAAAACCAACTTCAGTGTTTTCCTAGTACCGTTCTGACACCCCTACACAGCAGTAAGGCGCGTTGGCTCCCTGCAAGACTGATGCTGCACAGTGGCATGGGTGGCCTGGGCTCAGCCTGGCACCCACGGCTTCCTCGGGCAACTCGTGGGTGACAGCAGGACATTACATGACCATGACAAGTGCCATCAGAGGGGCCAGCACCACGGGGCTCTCCACTACTCCACAGTCACACTGCAAAAGCGGCTCAGCTATAAGGAAGTTTTGTTTCTAAATGGGTCAGCCCTGCTCCAGCAACGCCCTCATTACTTCTCTGTTAATATTTAATGCCCAAACCCCAGCGCTGCCGCCAGCACGGCCTGCCCTGCGCCATCAGAAGAGACAGCCCCGTACTTCTAAGAGCCAGGTTCCTGCTGGGAGGGGAGCCTCGCTGGACTCGTTAGCGGGGCTGATTGCAGTTGCTTACAACACACCCGCCTCGCAGTTCTGCCAGCGGGAACATCCCCATCCAGCCAAGTCCCCGGTATCTCGGTGTACCACAACACACCACGCAGCAGCAGCGTTTCACAACCCCAGCTGCTGACGGCCGCTGTGCTGCATCCCTCCCTCGCTGCCGGTGAGCCCCCCTCACCCAGTGCTCCCAAAGCTTGCCCCAAGCCCGTGGCAACAGCTGAGCTGCTGCTCTCCAGCCACAGCTCTTACAAGGTCCTACCCCAAAGCCAGACGGGATGACAGGGGCTCGGCACAATCTGTACTGGAGAAAGAGCTGAGGAGCAAGGGAACCAGGGAAAAAAGAACAGAGTCCTCATCTAAAGGCATTTAGTTTCTACAGGCTAGCGTGTCCGGGCATGAAGGGACCCAAGTTTCAGTGCAAGAGCTCTGAACGTCTTTGTCATCAGGGTCTGGGCTTGAAGGAAAGCAGAATGGGGACCGGCACCATGCCCAGGGCACCCCCAGCACGCTGGCACACAGCACGCACTGGGCAACGCCTCATCGGTACCACCAGCGGTCACCCCTGCAAGGCAGACCCAGCCCCCAGGGCTGGGATCTCCGTCGCTGAGCACGGAGGGTCACCCAGCCCCGGCCCTTTCCTGCAGACCTCGCACCAAGGGGCTCAGCTCAGCGAGCTCGGCGCAGGAGATGTTTGACCTGCACTGGCCCATGCCGTACCCTGCCCTGCAACAACGAGCAGCATGGGAGTGAAACCTTAGCCACGAGCAGACTCAACACAAGGCACCCAAGGCAAAGCCAGTGGCTGCACCCCAGGGAGAAGCATCTCTCATCGGCCGGAGCTGTGGGCAGCATGGGAGGTGATGTGGGGTACCTTTGGCAAGTCAGGAGCTACCTGCTTTAGAACGCTCCATAATCCACGAATTCCAGCAGCCCAGAGATGGACCATCTCAGCAGAGGTCAGAAACCACTCCCAGCCCACAGCAGCATGGAAGGCACGCAGAGGGGACGGAGCAGCAGAAGGCACGGGGCAGCCCCACACCACCACCCCAACGCCGAGCAGCAGCCGAGCCCCCACCGCTGCCTCCGGACCCGCACAAAGCCTCGCGCCAAACCGACTCGGCCGTAGGGCCAGGACGCCTGCAAAGATGCAACTGGCAAAAGCGTGTTGCCTTATAAACACACCACAGCCCCGGGCCCCGCGCTGCAGGACGACAGCCCAGCTCCCACCCTGCCACCCTCCACAGTTATTGCTGGGAAAGGACTGTCGCAGAGCTTGACCCGCTCCCCTGCGACCCAGGCACACGGCACCCGCTGTCCGCGGGAACAGGGTGCTGCTGTCAAGCGCAGCCGTGCAGTGATGCTGCTGACCGCCGCGATGCAGCGGCCGGCTCAGAGCCCCGGCCGACGGGTGTCCCACACCTGGGCTGCGGGGAGCCCCAGCGCAGGGAGCAGAGGCAGCGAGAGCACAGCGGTGCATGGCTTTTGGGGGTGGCACAGGATAACTCCTGGGGCCAGCTCCTTCCTCCCGTCACGCCGCATCGTCCCTGCGCTACCAAACACCCCAAACTACCCACAATTTCCCTTCTGATTCACTGGAGCAAGAATCTGCCCCCTTCCCTCTGGACTTGGAGATAATGAGGCAAGAGGCTGTGATGCCGGCAATAACATTTATCACGGCTGATGTGTAGCAAATGACTATCAGGAATTATGCCTGCATTTGTGCAAGACAATTAGGCTTTGAGTTTGGGGTGTTTTTAAGTAAACACCTCTTCAAAAGTGGAGCTATTCATACACCATTGCAAAACGATCTTCCACACAAAGAAATAGCTTTAAAATGAAATGGAGGTTAGCCCGTAAAAAGGCAATAATCTAATCTGTCACAAGTGAGACAGATTTGTCTTCAGGGGAAGGAAGAGTTGCCAGTCCCTCCTTTCTGCAAACAGACAGCCCCGTGCCAGGGACGAGCAGCAGCGGCTGCACGGGTTGCAGCCCGACCCTGTGCCCACGGCCGGAGAGGTTTCCCCCCCCCCCATGCTCCCAGAGCCCAGCAGCTGCGCCACTAGGACAGGGTCCACACAAGTGAATCAGCACCAGGGAAGGTGGGATTACGTTGGTGGAAGGTGCCAGCAGCCTCCATCTCCCTCTGTAATTACTACACATGTGTAGGCAGCTGCCTGTAGTGGCAGCATCGGCATGGGGGCAGCTGACAGCTCCTCCACCATCTCATTAGCACAGTCACTCCGAGGGTGAGCACTGGTTCTGGAAAATGATTACAATGGGCTTCCCGAGCAGAACGCCTCGGGAAAGCCTGCGCAGGAGAGGGTGTCTGGCACGGGGAGCAGCCAGAGCGCTGCCTGCTCCTGCTCCAGACCTCGTGGGGAACCGGCTCAACCCCCTGGTCCAGCTGCTGCCGGAACCCTGGCAAGATGATGGCAGCAGCTGGAAGCAAAGTGTGGGGCTGCCGCCTGTCCCACCGCCCTGCTCTACAGCATGGGGCTCAGCGGCCGCGGCCAAACCTTCCCCGGCATCATCCCCCTTCCTCAGGGCTGTCTCCTGACCACAACGGTGCACAGGCCAGAAAAGCATGGGGCAAAACACTTGGGGAATGAGGATCTAAAAAGCACTGGGGGTGGTTTTGGACTTGGAGACTCCAAAGCTTAGGGACCTCCAGAGAGTCCACACAGTCCCTGAGCCTCCAGCCCTCGCACTGGGCTCCAGGAGGTTGCAGAATCCTCAGATAAACAGGCAAAGGTGGGGTTCCTGCACACACCCCATGCCACACACCTCCAGAGGCCAAGAAAGGCTCCATGTCCACTGTAGGAAACACAAATGGAGTCAGGACCGTCCTCCTCCAGCTCCCACCACAGACACACTGATTTTGGGTAAAACCAGGACATCTGCCTTCAGCTCCAGGTCCTCACTCCCTACAGCCTGGCTGCTCCCACTAAAATAGCAGGAAATTAAAGTATTCACTAACTGATAGTCAGACCTTTGGACTCCTCTTGAGCCAATCTTTGGCTCCTGGGGCCAAGAGGCCCCTGTGCACCCTCTGCACTTCAGTCAGATCAGCCAGGCTTCAATGGAGACGGCACTGCCTCCTGTTCCCGGCCAAGGGTGTTCTGCTCCATTTGACCCATGGCTCACGCAGCGCAGAAGGATGAAGCTGATGGTCAGAGGCAAGGGAAGAGCCCAGCCTGCATCACCCCTTGTGTCTCAGGGGAACAAGCATCGCTTAAGCACAGTTCTTGCGATGGCCCACGAGCCGCCCTGCACGGGCGCCCGGGGAAATTGTGACCTACTCCGCAAACACGCTATTAGCACAGTTCTTCGAGGACAACACACCTCAAACTACTGAGTCACCAACTGAAACTATTCCCAGCAAGTGTCCCCAGACCAAGCACACCGTCACGCAGTCCGGAGGACTGGCAGGGTTGGGTGACAAGGTCTGGCAGCTCTCGCCTTGTTTGCCCAGGCAGTTCCCAGGGTCGAGCTGTGCTGATACGCAAACACCCGGCTCCCGGGAGGGGAAAGCTCCCGCGGTGCCCGGCTGTGCCCTCCAGCTCTGCCCAAGTCCAAGAGCAACCCGCACGGTGGCAAGCCCAGGTACATCGGCTGTGTTTAGGGGGTGGAAGGGACCCCCAGACTCCCACTCCGAGTTAAATGCGGTAGCTCCACTCGCAGACCAGTCCTACAGCCAAGCGTCTGGGTGCCATTAGCTCCATCTGAAGAGCTGTTACGCCCCAGGATCTCCAAACCCAAGACTTTACAACTTCCCTACCTTGGTGGTTTTTGTACTAAGTTTTTCTATCAGAGTGAGTTTCTTCCTGCTTAACGCTCCCAGGTAACTCAATCTAACCACTTAAAATGCAGGAAATCATGCAAGCTTTCCAGCTTAACAAATGACATCCTGCATTACATGTTAGGCTAGAAAGGTTTTATTAGACTTGGTCACAGGACCCAGCAGAGCAGAAACCACTTCCTTCACAAGGAAAATTAAAGCACATAAATTACCTTTCTCATGACAGAGAACAAAGCAGAAGGAGAAAAAGAAAAAAAACACAGAAATTCACAAACTCCAGCTAAAACCGAGAGGGAAAAGGCTCCGACCGCTCTCAGTCGCTGCAGGAAAGCGAGCGGCAGCCACAAACCTGCCCGGCCCGAGGTGACTCGGGGACAGCACCGCCCGCCCGCGGGGGCAGACACATTCCCACGCAGGCTGCCGGCCCCGCGGG
>VWZZ01004234.1:18416-163518 GCA_013399095.1 Psophia crepitans | reverse complement strand
GAGGGGATGGGGTGCTGGGGGCTATGGGAGGTAGGGGTGATATAGGAGATGGAGAGCTTTGGGGGACAGGGCGTTGTAGGAGGCGGGGTGCTATGGGGCAGAGAGGTGATGGGGCAGGGGCAGCTGCGGGATGGTGAAGGAGCCCTCTCGTCCCCATCTGCCCTGCAGGGACCTGTTCCTCCGTCCCCGTGTGGCTCTGGTGCTGCCATGGGGCTGGGGTCCCTGGGGGTCCCTGGGGTCCCTGGGTAGGAGCGGCGAACCTGGCCCCACCGCCGACGGCCTGTTGGCAGGGAGAGGGCCCGCACCGGGGCCAGGACAGGCCGTGGCGGTGGCCATGGCCATGACCGCAGCTTTACAGGTCCGTGGGCACTGGGGGCTCATGCCGAGGGGAGCAGGGCGCTCGGGGGGGGGCACCGAGCCCTTGGGACCCTCCGTCCCCAAGGTGGGGATCCTGCCCCGCGCTGCTCCCGGAGCAGTTCCCGCTCTCCTTCCCCTCAGCCACAACCCACTCGCAGGTGCCCCCCGAGAAGAGCCATGGCGGCCCGTGCCCCCCCGGGCCCCCCCACCCAAACGCGGTATCTTTGGACACACCGTGCCCGCAGTACGGCGCTCCCCGGAGAGAGCAAAGCTCGCTTAAGCAGTTCGGGTCTGCGAGGTGCCAGAAAACGGCTCCTTTCCCCTGGGGCAGCTCGGCTCGGGATCACCCCACCGCTTGCCCCGTGCCCCTCGCGTCCCCAGCAGCAGCTTCCCCTCTGGAGCAGGCGGTCAGAGCCCGGCCCTCGCCCCCACGCTGCTGCTGCCAACAAAATGCTGCCCTGCACAGCGGCAGCCGGGCCGAGGTGAAAAATAATAGAAATAAAACCCCATGGAAGGTGGTTCCCGGTGCCGCGGCCCCTCGCTGCCCTGTGCCCAGCACTGTCACCCCGAGGGGCAGCCGGGACACGACCCATCTCGGTGGCTTCGACGGGCGCCCCGACAGCTCGTCCTGCCCACCCTTGCCTGAGCCCGAGGTCTCTGCCCTCCGGGCCCCCCGCGCTTTCGCCGTGGATGCTGAAGGGGAAGCCCGGTGCTGGTGGGGGTTCGGCCTCTGAGCCAGCGGTGACCGTGCTGGTGGGACGCCCTGGGATGGATGGGGGGGACCGCGCAGCGCAGACCCCCGGGCGAGCAGCCCGAGCTGGCTGTGAGGCTCACACCCAGGGGCACGTTCCTGCAGAAATGCTCCATTTCCACTCAACCTCCGAAGCGGCGACCGAGGCCGGTACGAGCGCCCTTCGCCCAGCACCTCCCCAGCGAGCAGCCTCTTCCGTGCGGGGAAGCTGCCCCGAAGCACAGCCTCGCCCCCGGACACGTCACCCCGCTCCCTCCTGGGCTGTACCTGCGTCCCCTCCCCACTTCTGCCCCAGGAAACCATCCTCAGACTGGGAAGTGTTCCTGCATTTATTTTTTATTAACCATTTATTTGTTTTGTAATTGTTTTACTCTCACATTACAATCGTGTGGGTTTTTTTAATAATTTTTTTTATTATTATTTTTGTAAAATAAATAGATAAGTGAACTTTTAGATAGGATGCTCTCCAGATCCTTGGTTAAACTTCATGATTGAATCTCTGCATCAGACCTGTGAAAATACAGCCCGCACACGCACACACTCAGATGAAAGCTAAACCGCCAAGTTCGTTAAAAACCCACCTCCTGGGCGCGGGGGCTGGCTGGCACCGGGGCAGCAGCGTCCCGCCACGCACCGTCGCGTTTTGCCAGGTATTTCTTGTTCCTTTACTGAATACACTGATACAAGTTAAAAACCTATCGCTGGCTGGTTGGTTTGTAAGCTGTGTATGTTAATCGGTTACACGGAGATCCCAAACTCCGGCTCCATGCGTGGCGGCCCCCCGGTGCAGGCAGGGCGGAGGAGACCCGGACCGCCGGGATCAACGCTGGAGCAGCACGGGAGCTGCTGTCGGGAAGAGCCACAGCTCTGTTAGACCATAATTAACTTTTGGTAACTCAAAAGTGGACTTTTAGGTAGTTTTTCTTCAGTTTAAAGCCTTTGATTCATCATCCTGCGAAGCGGCTTCCCCGCTGCGGGGGGTCGGCGACGGTGCTCAGGGTCCGGAGGCAGCGCCCAGCCTTTGGCACCCGCTCTGCAGCTGAAGGACCCCTCAAAGTCGGGGGCCAGACATGGGTACGGCACTTTGCAGCGAGCCGGGGCCGGCCAGCGGCCGCTCCACCAGCCCCGCGTGGCCCAGTGGCCTCAGCACCCGGGGGGAACAGGGTGATCTGGTGCGTAAGGAGCAGTGACGGGTCGGACGCACTCCGCAGGTGCCATGGCAGAGGTGAAGCCGCTACCCGCACAGGGACAGAACGTTTCTCACCCCTCCCTCGTTAGCATTTCCTTCGCCATCAGCCTCAGCGCTGGCAGAGTTGCTGGGAGCCTGCAGACTCCGTGATAGCGGCTGGAAGAAAAACTGGGGACTCCTGGACTCAGCAGGCCAGCCTTTGTGGCCGCAGTGATTTTTGCACAGCCCAAGTTCTGTTCTGGGCCAGCTAAACTGCACCTTGGCAGCATGTGAAAGAAACCTGCCCTTTGGCTTTGCCCACCCCTTCCCCACACCCATCTCCAGACCCATCGTGGACTCCAAGGGACAGAAACATTCGGTATTCAGACATGGAAGGGGTGGAAGACGGAGCAGGCTTCCCCCTGGGCAGCTGGGACAAAGCAGGATGACCTGCTGCCTTCCTCCTCCTTCAGTGAATCTCTTGTGCTCAGCCCATGTGTGGTTACGTGCCCAGTGCCGCGGGGACAGACGGACATGCCATGACCACGCGTGCAGCTGCATACACACAGCAGCAAGTGTGCAAATGCTCCTGACCATCACCTTGTTGAATCCAGCACATCGGAGCGGCAGGAAAGCCCGTGGCAGGAGCCTGGAGCCTCCCTCACTGGCCGGGCAGAGCTCCCGGGCTATCAGACGTGCTTGTGGAGTTCTCGGTGGGCAGGAGGACAGTGAGTGCGGGAGGAACAGTGACTGGGACACCCCAGCCCTCCCCACAGCACCGTGTGGAAAGTGGTTACGAGTGACTTGCTCGAGGCTCGTTGAGACTTACAAACGTCCGTTCTCTTTCTTCCCATATGTGCAACCTTACGTGGCATCCTGCCCTGCTCCTGCCATCTCCTCGAGCCGCTGTCCCCAGGATCCCTGCCTCCCCTCGCCACCGAGCCGCCTCTGTCCCTGCTTCCGCCGGAGAGGAGGCCGCAGGGGGGACCAGGCTCACGCAGAGGAGACGCTTCCCTGCCCCCCCGCCCACGCCCAGGCAGCGCAGGAGCGCGTACGTCGTTCTGCAGGCGGACAGCTCGGGTCTCGCAGCCCCGTCGGAGGAATTACCGTTGGCATGGGGCAGGCAGCAGCTGGGGGGTCCCGTGGTCGGGTCGAACGCAGAGAGCTGTAGGTGAGTCCTGACTTCAGTCCGTACAGCAACCTACGCTCCAGCAAAACAAAGAAACAAAGACTAAAACAAAAAGCCCTTTTCAAGGGTATTGCCTCATCCAGTCCTCCCAAGCTCAGGAGCCGTGTTTCTAACGGAGAAGCCAACCACTGGAAACAAAAATAAAACGTTCCTTTTCTGTAGCTTTTGGAGGATATAGCTGGAGGGAGGAAAAAAAAAAAAAGAGATTGTCTCTCTTCCCCTTGTCAAAATCATCAGTAGCTAAGTCAGAAAAAAAATGTTCAAGTTATGGGTTGCAGCAGCAGCCAACACTAAACATTCAAGTCGATAATGTCGCTATGTACACCACGGGTGAGACACGGCCCTGCCCGCTGGGACTCCCCTCTCCTGCGCCGCTGCCACGAGCCGTTATCTGATCCGCTTCTCCACCGAGTACACGGAGATGTAGTAGTCATTGCTTCCGACGGCCAGATGGGGCTGCGGAAAGAGCAAATCGGGGATGAACGTCCAGGTGTCACGCGGCACCGAGAGGCGCGTCACAGGCGAGATGGTAACGGCCGACATTTCCAGCACGAACACCCAGATGCTCGAAAGCTCTGAAGTGCATCTGCCAACGCAGCTCTGACGACGTTTCTGCCAGCACCTACCTCATCTCAGCCAGTTATATCCCCATTTCAGCCAGAGGGAAAAATTACTGGTGACTATTAGTGCCAAGCGCTAACATAATTTTTCTCAATGACTGCAAATCTGCTAGTTGGGAACAGGCGCCCAGACTGGAAGTGAGCGTTCCCTCCGCTGAGAGGCCCAGGCAGTCCCAGCCACGGAGACCCGCGCTGGACGGGGCTGGCCTCCTTTGCTTACGTAAAGAGCAGAACGCTTCCAGCGATTAGCCCCAGCGAGAGACCCAGCCGCCTTCGGGACGCAGCCGCGCAGAGGGGGCAGGAGAGCTCGGCCCCCCGCTCCGCCGGGCCCTTTACCATCCCCACTGCTCTTTCCATGACATATTGAATATTTGTGTTCTGATCTGCAGGTCTCTAAAATAACTGTCTAAAAGCTGCCTGTAACCTCCTGTTTTTCCCATCCACCCCCATTGTTTTCTCCGGCCTTCAATCTCCTGCGTTCGTTCTCGCCTCTGGGTGAGCAGAACTCCGTAACGCAGATGGGCACCTGCCCCCTCATTAAGCAGCAACCAGATTCCCCCTCTAACAGCGACTGCAGAGCCACCTCAGCCGTGCCATATTCCGAGATTTCCTTTCCACTCTCATTCATTCTCGGCTTTAGCAGCTTATGCCTTTAATTTTTGCAGCGCTCTCGTTTTTCTGACACACAGCTTTTCTCCTGCACAGCATCAGGGCTCACCGAAGCCTTACGTAAGGCGGTGTAAAAGCAGCCCCAGAGACGCAGGGGTGAGCCTACCGGCTGCAAGCAGATAAAAATTTGCGTGCTGGAATCGAGAGACTGCACCTCTCCAGTCAGCTCCAGGCCAACCCGCAACTCCTGCGAGAGCGGCACAGAGCGAAGCCGGGCTGCGGTCCCAGCGCGACGGGCAGAAACGGGAACAGCGTACCCAAAAAGAGAGACTACAGACCCAGTGAGGGTGGAACGCCAGGCAGCTGATGGCTCCAACTCTTTGTCCCATAAAACCATCGTAGTATTTGATATTGTTGATCAGCTCCCCGTTTCCGTTGTAGATCGCAGTGAACTGGTTCATTGAGCCGCTGCAAGGGAACAGAGAACACGGCGTCACCGAGAACGCTGGGGTACCGGTGCCTACAGCCCCCTTGTCACTGTGCTGACCGAGCGGTTCATCGGCCTAGTGTGCAACGAGTTCTTGTAGCAGCGGGGGGGGACTGGCTGTAACTGCGCCACGGCAACCTCAGCGCGGAGCCCCACAGAAAGGTTTTAACCAGCCTCCCGTTACACTGCAGGGCTGAGCCGGAGAACACGGACAGCTGGTGCACACACGCCCTGAGAGCGCGTCCCCCCACCTCCAGCGTACGTGGCTGTGGGGCAGCTGCTGGTCCCCACGCGGAGCCCGAAACCACAGATGCTGACTTTGAACGGGGATCTGACACAGGAGTGTAAAACCGTACACCATCACGTTAAGTCGCCGTGCAGAGGGCTCACTAATGCGTGCAAGGGGTAAAACTCCTGAGCTGCAACCACGGGAAGAAGCTGCACTGCTTGTGGTGAGTTAAAACAAACAACAAAACCCCAGGAACGATGTCTGCAGAGACAAATCGTCCTCTCTGTCTGCTCCAGGGATGCAGGAGATGGAAGCTGAACTTACCATGCGAAGAGGTTGGCTTGTGGGTGAATGTCAAGGGCCGTCAGCCCTTTGACTATCTGAAGGACCTTCATGGACTCTGGCATCCGGGGGTCAAAGAACCGCACGTCTCCGTTCACACTGCCAACACACGAGTTTCACAACGTCAGGCTCTACCCAAACCAGATCCTGCAGCCCAGGAAACCGAGCTGTGTGGCTGTCTGCGCGCTGACCGCCTCCATCAGAAAAATCAGGCTAGAGAAGACCAGCCCCCTTGCCTTCTCCATCAGTACGGCCCAACTCCCGCTGATGTCACATTTTGTATGCATTAAGAGCGACCAGCTCTGCCTCTGCCCTTAGGAATGGTCCATTATTACTTTAATTGCTTACAGCTCATCGCTGAGTAAGTGCCTTCAGTGTTGTGTCATACTCAATGTACCACGCCACACGTCAGACCCCAATTCCTTCTCCTTTGCACAGCAGGAAACTGTATAAAAACTCTCCAGGCAGAGGGGATCTGCTGGTACCGCCCACGATGCCAGCGTCTGGACACGGACGCGCAAGTCCCGCTGTCCCAAGCACGCTGTGGACCAGGCGTAACAAACCCTGCTAACACTCGGGATGTGTCAATCCTACTCATGACTATCAGGGGAGAGAGGGTGGGGAAAGCCAGAGGGGCACGGTACTGCGCTTAGCCGATCAAGCACCTTTCAAACACAAATAATTTCTTTTTGTTAAGTGCGCTCTCTGAAATACACCAGCAGGATGACGTCCGGTTGATGTTGAGAGGGTGCATCTTCTCCCACAGCTCTGGAACCGCGGACCAAAGATTTTGCTACGGTACATCTGCTCTTCCATGCTCCCTCTGGGAGAGCGGTCAGTCGATGTATGGAAAGACAAACAGAAGAGTCTCTTACGGAAACTAAATGCAAAACTCATCCCATCTTGTTCTGCCGGCAGCAGAGGAAGGCTTTTGGCACCCCGCCTTTTGGAGTGTTGGGTTTTTTCCGAGTCACCGATGGCCATACAACTGTGGCTCACCCTATCGAGCTAAGAACAACGGAAGCGTTGGGAAGCATACTGCCTTCGGCTTCCTCACCTCTGGAACATCTAACACTGACCAGAAGGCTGTTACACAGCATCGCTTCTATCATTACAAGAAGCTGCAACTCCAGCTGTAATGTAATTAAATTCAAGACAAATTAAACCTGAGGTTGATTTAGATCCTGAAGACTAGATGGAAATACTGCTTGAGATGAAATACACAGCAAATTCATTTAAAGCTTTGAACCTTAATAAGACTTGAAAATGGACCTGAAATTATTAGAAGACCACGCAAGAGCTTTAAAATGGAAGTGAAGTTGTGTGATGAGGGGCCGCACAGGAAAACACAGCCCAGCCGAACAGTAACAGCCCCGGGACCAAACCAGGGCATTCAGAAGGTGCCGAAGGACCTTTGCCAGGAGGGCTGTCAGCCCAATAAGGGCAGACCTGATGGTTAATTAGGGGCACCGAGGTGGCACCAGCACATCGGTGAAAGCGGCTGAACGCAGTCTCGCGTGGTGAACCGGCGCCGGGCAATGCGGAGCCGCGGGACGCGGCCGGGAGCCACCGGTCCCGCGTTCCAAACTCCGGCCTCTGGTGCAGAGAAAACGCTTTGCTGAGGCTCAGAGAGCCGCTGCGCAAGCGACTCCGCACCTCCCAGTTTTGCAGGAAATAGTTGTGCCAAGACCTCGCTACGTCCTAACATCTGTTTTTCCTGGATCCTGCTGTCAAGCGAAGAGAGGGAACTGGGAGAAACTGGGCGTGAGGTGGCTCGTCTCCCCGAACCGAGCTCCTCTGGGCTGCGACCAGACCTGTTGTTGGAAGCCCGGCGTTCTCTCACACCTCTTCAGTCCTCAGAGGAAGCACCACGTGCCGAGAAGGGCACGGGGGAGAGGGAGAACACGAGCCCTCCGACCCGGGCTGGCCAAGCGCACAGGCCTGACCCCTGGGATTGCTGAAGATTATGGAAAGGAAGATTAAAAACTCTAATATGTGAGCTCGACAAATCTCGCAGCTGCATCACATAATCCCCTTTCTGAAAATCTTAATACATTTTTGCTGGCCCATCCCCCACCTCGGGAATGTTCTGAATCCCAGAAAATTCTGTTTTGTTTTCATTTTGTAATCAAGAAAAAGAGCCTCTCTGTGTGCAAACAGTGGCTTTGTGACAATAAATTACATTCTGCTGTTCTTTAATGGCCAAATAAGTATATGCTGCTCTCTCCGCAGTATTTACCAGGCAGCAGAAATGGATTCATGTGTAGAAAATTGTTCACCAGCAAAGTAATCCTGCACAGCAATATGCCCAACAGATGCAACACCAACCTTTCTTCTCATGTTCTCTCTCCAATGACCCCACGGAGATGTTGGCAATAAAGAACAACCACCCTAAGACATCCCATATCGAGCTTCGGTCTCTGGTTCACTCGATTCCTCTCTCTCACGCCTCGTGACGAGGATTTCAGCAAAGACGCCTTCTTGTTTGCTCTCAGACCTCACTAACGGGCTTCCAAGGCAGGCTGCACACTGCTTTTTTGCCTTCTCTCCACCAAGTTTGGAGCAGGAGTTAATTACCGAAGCAAATATCAAACTAAAGAGCTTTACCCTCTTAGCTCTTGGAATACCAGAGGCAGATTTTAAATAGAAAAGCAAACTGTGTTTAAGAGAAAACAGCTCAAGCGGTAAAATCTCTTTTTACCTGACACTCATGATGTTGCCTTCAGGATGTTTCTGCAAGTACGCTTTCACCACCCAGGCCGTGTGCTCTCGGTAGGTCATGACACGGCTGAGGAACAAGCAGAGAGACGTTTTGCAGGGGAGGAGGAGGAGGGAACGCGCGGATCCCACCCAGCCTGGGGAGGACGGGTAGTTACCATTCACTCAGAGCCATCCTCCTGTCGAACACGCGGATGGAGCCGTCCCCCAGCCCCGCCACAATTAAGGAACGATGAGAATCGCACGAGAGGCTGGTCACACAGCTGTCGGCTCCGGTGGGGATGTCCTAGGGAGAGAGCACATGAAAGCCAGGCTGAGACCTTGATGTGCCTTCAGGTCACTCAGTTGAGGTCCTAAACCAGATGGATCCTGTATCCTCCTCCTCCTCCTCTCCCCGTTCTGTGAATTAGGCCAAAGCGAAACCGAGGTCGTCTCCTGCCACCCAGAACACCGACACTGCTTCAGTGTGAAGGTTTCATACAATCACAGGATCCTTTGGGTTGGAAGGGACCTCAAAGATCATCCAGTGCCATCCCCTGCCATGGGCAGGGACACCCCCCACCAGCCCAGGCTGCCCAAAGCCCCATCCAACCTGGCCTTGGGCACTGCCAGGGATCCAGGGGCAGCCACAGCTTCTCTGGGCACCCTGCTCCTGTTTCCTTTGGGATGTGACCAGAAACGAGGGGGTGGTGACCCTGGGGATGATGGCCACGCTGCTGCTGCGTGTTGGAGCCACAGGTCCCACAGACCAGCCCCAAGAGCCAGGCCTGGAGGAGGAATTCCAGCAAAACCAGCTCTTGCAAATCATTCAGCTTTATAAACCAAAATGAAGGCAAGGTGTCTTCTAGGAAGGAGGAGTTAATATCATCCACTCCTAAGAATATCCAATTAGCCAAAACAAACGGCCAAAGGAGTTGCTTCTCCATAAACCATCTTCACTGTGTACAAGTTGTAAATGCCATTAGAATGGCAGGAGGGACAGGGGACATTTGGGGGAGAAGAGTCACATAAGACAAATACACAACAACAACAGAAACTCACAACGGCACACACAACCCCAAACCTACAGGATGCTACAGGTAGCGCCAGCCATGCAAAGAAAGGTACAAGGCTGCAAGGCGCGAGCCCTTTTTGAGCATCAGCTCAACACCCAAGTAAGTCCCAGGAGGTTACTGAAATGCCTCTTGTACAATAAGCGGGGTTTTTGTTTGTCTGCGCCAGACAAAAACCATACTGGGCCCCTGGGAACAATAAAATGGTTTTACCAGAAGGTCGTTCCTTTTACCCAGAATGGCTCTGGCTGGCATTAACTAAGTCCACTTTCTCTTTATTTCACTTTTTAAACACTTAGCTCTCTTCCTCCTTTCATCACTAGGACCACGGTTACACTGCTGCAGAGCCCCAGCGGTGGCTGCAAAGGGGCCGAGCTGAGCAGACCAAGCCTGACCTTCCTCTTCGTCACGGCCAGCGCAGGCGCCGAGGCAGCTCCGGTGCCCTCGGACAACGTCAGAGCGGACACGGGAGCCTCAGACAACGCCATGAGCTGCCTGATGACAACAGAGCCCTGGAGAATCGCTTACACAAGATGCAGCAAGCCAGAGCTGGGCCACTGTCATCCCCGCTTGGGGACACGGGACAGTACAGCCAGGTTCTCTCATTAGATGCCAGGCACTGTGTGGGGTAAGAAAATGGCACGGAAAAAGAAGGCTGGAGCTTGCAAGGACATCTGTGCTGGGAACACGGTGCGCGCTCGTCCTCTAACGCTGCGACTTTCCCCTGTTTTACCTGCCATAAGCAAAAGCACGGCTTGGAATAATATCTGTACGAGGCATTTCAATTAGAACAGGTACAAAACCCAAGCAGCACTGAAAAAGGAGGGTAACCATCAGGAGACGCGTTAGAAACGCACGAGCTAATTTCACACTTTGATCCCAGTTTTCCTTCCGCGCACATTCACCTTTCCCAGCTGCTGTCCGCAGCCTCAGCCGAGCGGAGGAGCTGCCGGCTGGCGGCACCGGCCTCGGGGGCCGCTCCTCTCACTGCCTAAACCCAGATCCCGCCTTTGAAGCGGGAACAATCAGCAGAAGTGAAAATGAAGTACTTGCTGCTTCAGCTACATCCCAAGTGCTTCCAGGGGTACCGCTTTTTGTAGTTCAAAGAGCGGGAAGGCACCTTCATTAGCCTGGATTACACAGCTCCGCGCGCCTTGTGCTGAATTTCACTTTTCCAGAGTTACCGAGTCAGGAAGTTTCAATCACTTGAATTTCAATGCAACCGATCTTTGCAATTAAAAAAGAAACAACGTGGTTTCAGATACTTTCAGCGCAATCATTAATCATCACCATTTAAAAGACTTTCACCTCCTGAATCTTGCTGTTCCCTAATTTACATAGAAAAAATAATACGTGAAAGTGATTAAGATTAACATAGGCTTCATTACCCTGCATTGCAGGGTCAAAGTGTCGTAATTAATGCTCATCCAAGGGTAATTAATTTCTAGAAGCTTTGAAAACCAGTCTTCCTTTTTTCTCCAGCGCGGTGACTCCATTCTCACAGACCAGCTGCTTCTCCTTGTCATTCCTGGGAAACTCCCAGTGATGACCATTGACACCAACGCTGCCAGCGTCCTTCCCCGCTGCGCAGAAACTTCCGTACGACTGAAACGGCGCTTCCGCCCTGCCCCGCTGCCCAGCAGGCACCGCAGCGCTCGTGTGTGGACGCGGCTTTCCTGAACCCAGAGCTGCGGCTGGTCGGCACAGGGCAGCTCTGCGCACGTCCCGGCGGAGCGGGGATGGCAGCACGACGTCCGACTGCTCCACCCACCCGACTCGCCACATCCCCTCAAGAATCTTTACGCTATTCCAAGGATATGCTAATAGGCACTGCTACCTGCCTCCCCGGGCCTGCCTCTGGCTTTCACAGCCTCACCTTCCCAAACGCGGCGGCACACCACCCAGAGTAACAGCAGCAGCTCCCAGGAAAGGCCCGACACACCCGGGACGTGTGTATTTTATTCAGCTGCTAACGCCACTCCCCGGCAGGGACGCAGAAGCTCCAGAACCCGCCAGCCCTTCGGAGGAGCCAGATGCTCTGGCTGTGACGGGGTAGCTCGCTGCAGGGGACGTGTTCGGGGGAAGACGAACGGGACGAACACGCAGGCGTTACCTGTACTTTCATTTCCCGGTCTGTGTCCCAGATCCGGATTATCCTCACATCTCCCGACGTCATCAGGAGCCCGGTTTCTTGTTCCCAGTCGACTACCATTCCTGCTCCTAAGACAAAACACAGGCAGGGAGTGCAAATTAATCTCTGCATCAGCACAGGCAGAGCTGCGCTAATTAGAACAGCAGCTTTCATGACCCCATGCTACAGAAACGATCGTTATTAGAGGAAAATTAAAACTACATACACACAGAGCCATACATCCTCCAAATGGGATCCAATCCGCTGGTCCTGGATTGGAGCCCGAAACACGTCTTTGACCCCTTGTCTGGCTGAAGTCCTTAGAAAAGCCAAGGCACGATGGTCCCTGCGGGCGGGTGAACACAGCCTGCCCAGGGTGCCACCACGCTGCGGGGACTTCTAAGGGAACCCTAATAAATTACCCACCACTTCATGAGAACACTTTATGAGATTAAACGATGACTGAAGTGAACTGGTGACATCTCACACAGCAAGAGCTGAGAGCCTCTGGATTGCCATCATTCCTCTGATAGAAATATGTGGCTAAGGGGAAATGTTTCTAAACAAGAAATAGCAAAGTCATTGCTGCAAGATATTGAATTAAACAGCTTGGTAGGAGTAAAAACCAATCTGCTGTACGGACAGATAAGGAAGGGAACATTCTGCAGTTACACAGGCTAAAATGCGTTGACGAGAGCTTTTGCTCCTCATCTTTGAGGGCATAAACTGATTGCTGGGTGAAGTTCAGGAAAACATCCTGCTCACGCTGTAAGAGAATGAAAAGGGATTTTCTACCCGCCGGCACCTGCAGGTCGGCAGGCTGCGCCGACTCACCGACTGTGCTGGTACAGCAATTTCCAGAGCAGAGCGAGGGTACAGCACCCCCCTTCCCAGCTGGGGAACAAGGTGTCCGACAGCCACCCAGTGAGCCGGCTGTCCTAAGCATGGAGCACACCAGTGTCAGAACAGCCAGCATTGGGAAAGAGCCGGCAGTGAAACCCCTGCTCCAGCGGGGGGAATCTCTGAGGAACAATTCCTGAGCTGTACGCCAATTATCTTCTGCTTTTTCTGCTGCCAAGGCTGACCAAGCCCAAATCCACAGGTTTTCCAGGGAGACCCTTGTAAGTTAAACACACAACCAAAACCCCCAGGAGCACGACACGAGGGAACCAGACAAGAGCTCCAGACGTGTTTGCGTTCATCCCCCCGGGCAGCGGCAGGAGCAGCGCCCTTGCCTTGCAGGGCAGCATCCTCACCAAGCTGAGAAACATTTTATATCGGCCCGGAACCTGGAGTCAGACAGCACTCGGCAGCGCACCAGGACCGCGGGCTCCTGTCCTGAGCCATCCGCAGCTGCCTCCAGCGGGATTCCTGCATTTCCACTCAAGTACAACTTGTCCAGAAGGTGTGGAGGTGACTTTGTCTCAATTTACTGCTGGGAATTAGCCTCTGCAGGAAATCTAAACCTACCCCAACATGCTCTTTGTCACCAAAGGGCTGTAAGTACTTTTTACGACACCAAATGCCTTTACAGGGCACAAAGGAAACAACAGAGGCACCCTATAAACACCAGGTTTTCTTCAAAGACAACGAAGTGACCTTGTTTTGCACTGATAAAATATTTTGCCCATCTCCACTTCCTAAGTATCTCATCCAAGCCGTTTCCTGATCTTGCTGCACACCACCGAGAAGATTACTGACGGTTATTGACAGTCCGTCATCTTTCCGCAGGAAATTCAGGCCTCGCAGCTAAGCTGAGAGCTTGTGTCTTTATCTGGCGAGTCGAATTGATTGTTACTTCAGATTGCCTGGCAGCGCGGAGGGCTGCCAGAGACCCGAGGCAAACAAGCAGGCAGTGATTTAGATGATAAACATCACTGAAGTGTTTTCATTTGTCATCTTGTTTATGGCCCATGTGACAAGATAAACCTGCCAGGCTGAGATGGATACCACCATTACCACCGCTGATGGAGGTAAGTAGGCAATGTGCTCTTAGGCAGTTTTAAAGCTCCCAATTTTCCAGTTACACTCCCCAGTTTGAAGACAATGTTTTCCTCAGTCGCAGGCTGCTGCGGTCCTGAGTGTCGTTTCTGCGGAGGGGGACAGAGGCGGTGAACTCGGAGCGATGCCGGGCGGTTTTGGTGCTTGTCTTGGCCTATCTGTCAGGAATTCAAGCACTGGTGACGCTCAGCGACGCCATCTAGAAGGCTAGGGAACGTTTCACTGGGGGAAGAAGCTCCAGAGGGGCTTTGGCTCCATGTAAGATGGTGCGGAGCTCTCCCGCAAGGAGGGAGCAGGCAGAAAGGCCAAGGGCTCACTGCGGAGCAGGAGCTGACGGAGCCACAGGCGGAAAGAAAGAGAGGGACGATGTTGGTGCACGGTGCAGCTCGTGGTCTTCAAGCAGCCACGCAGCTCCTGCCTTTCCTCTAACACCTCAGCAGCCCATGTAAGGGGTAACCTCTGCTCCCTGGAAGAGGCAAGTGCAGCACTTCGATCCTCCCACAACAAGGGATCTTCCCTTTCATCAGCCGCCTCATCCTCTCCAGAAATTACGGAACGCCATTTGTGCTGCTCCCGCCGCGCAGCGTGCAGGGTGGACCGGCAGCGGCAGCGCCGGACGCTCGCACTGCGCCACGCAGCGCAGGCACCACAACTCACAGAATATCTGCATAAAAGCCACAGCTGAGGAGAACACCCGGCACCTTCCCGCTGGGAGACGGGGCCGGCTCCACCTGCGGCCCGGAACGGCGCCGGGTCCTGGCCGCAGGGGTGGTGCCGGTGCCCAGCCCTTGGCCGGGGCGTCCGCTCCTGCTGCAGCCCAGGCGATGCCCTGGCAGAGAACCGGGGGAAGGGAAGGGGGAGCCCAGGGTGCGACTGGACACACTGAACCAGGATTCAGACGTGTCGGAAAAGAAGAAAAGCCTTTGTACATAAATTCACGTCGTTGGCAAGCATGCAGCAGGGAAGGACGGCTGCCTCTGACGGTGAAAGTTAAATTCCAAGATGACACTCGCAGTACGAAATGAGACATAAATAGCTGAGCGTATCGCCATGTACGGGCGAAATGATACAGTGCTGGCTCACGTTTGGATGTTAAATTCCTAGTATTTTGGGATGAGAAGCAAACGTGGGACTTAATACTAATTGTCATTTCCTTTTTAATTAACAGAGGCCCTTCTCCAGGATGTTACCACTGAGACGGCAGGTCGCCCGCTGCGCTCTGGCTCGCAGCTTTGGCACGTGCGAGGCCTCGCTCTGGCCAAAAGGTAACGCGCTCCGCAAACCCGCGGCACTCAGCTCCGCACCTGCGCCGCGGCGCCAGGTTTTGCGCCGCCTCCAAAATACCCATTGCCAAGCTCCCACCTGCTTACAGAAACGGAGCAAACGGGGGCGATGCCGTGACACCAGTGCAACGGCCTGATAAAGGGCAGCAGCGAAACTGCGGCGCTCTCGGAAGCCAAGGAACTGCAGGAACGGGCAACGCGTCTCTCAACGCATCGTTAGTTAAGATGACAATTTTCCCGTAAGGAATGTTATGTTCTCAGATAATGAGTAACAAATCATCCACAGATTGAGAAAATAGATTTTTGAAGGTCTGTAAGGGTTTTTTTTGGGTTTTGTGTTTTGGTTTGGGGAGGGTTTTTTTGGTGTTTTTAATTTTTGAGTCTTCTAACACAAGTACTTGCAGTTCTGTACGATCTGAAGTTACACACAAGGCTACACGTACCAACAGCCACATGTAGAGCTTGAAGCTGTAACTTCCGACGGCTGTTCCCTCAGGATTCCCCCTGAGCAACAGATACTTGTCTGGATGGGACAGTTCCTTTCACAAACTTCACTGAGTAACACCGGTGCCGAAAGCAGCTGCACCCTGAGTGTCTGCACTTATGTTTAACACCACTGGAATGTGGCCAACCTTTACCTGCCATTTCAATGAAATCGGGAATACCTACAGAGAACACAATACAAGAGCATCTCTGATTCCGACTGACAATTTTTAATCGTGGGCCCTCCTGGTTGAGCAATGAGGGGCATCACTGTTTTAATTTCCAGGGAGCAGTGGGAGGGTTGTATGACCTCACTCATCACTCACTTCTACAGCATCCTTTCAAAAAGTGTCGCTCGTCTTATGCCAAGGACTGAGCGCAGCGAGGGAGCAGAGTAGCTGTGATGCTGGAAATCCAATTAGAAGACCACAAACCCCTGGAGCTGCAATGTCTCCAATTATTTTATTGCTATAAAAAAAAAATCTGACCAGAAATAAGGTGCTTCTGCCAAACTTCTTATTCCTAACGGACAAGACACCAACCCCTGGGGAGACATGGGAAGCTTCACTTACTTCTCTCTCTCTCCCGTATAAGCTCTAATCGTTTGATCAGCTGCTTCTGCAGGTTGGAGCCTTCCCTCCGCCAAGGCTCCTCTCGGGCCCGGCAGCTCCCTGGGAAACCTCCCTTCCAGTAAGCTGCTGATTTTTATTTCTAAGAACGCCCCGAGGCTGCCTCTCCCCCGCCGTCTCCCCCCGGATCGCTGCCTGCCTGCCAGGAGTCAGCAGAATTCAAAGCAGAGCAGAGCCTCCAGAGGCCGAGGTCCAGTTTTTCTGCAGAGCAGGTAGTTGACGTCTTTCACTTTGTTTCAGAAGCTGCAGGAGAGCAGGCAGGAAGCAGGGAACTGGCAAGTACGTGCTTACTTTTTCTTGCTTGGCATCGGTGTAAATTGTCTCGAGGTAAGACAGATTACGGCCGTTTACATACCAGCACCAACACCCCCCAGGAGGCAGCGGTGGATGGAGGTGGGCACAGGTCAGACGGACGTTCCCTCGTTAGCACCATCTCCTTCATACGGCCCGTCCAGTGATGCTGAGGGGAGGCAATGCAGCGCCGTGCCGAGACGCCTCAGGAGAGCCCTGACGGAGCGGGGGGCGAAGCAGCCTGGGCAGAGGGTCACACCAATCCAGCGCCGTGCTGAAGGGGCCGGCTGCAGGCTCTGCTCTGCGCTGCGCTCGCGCCAACTTCGGGGATTCCCGGGCTCCGATTTACCACCGATCTGCAATACAGCGGTGCCCGGGGATCCTGCCCACAACCAGCACCCAGCGATGTGAGAGTGAAGAGAGCGTTCCCAACCTTTCTTTGGGTAAAAGTCCCGCAGGGAAGCCCAGGCAATGAGAACGGATTTTCTGTGCTTTACTGACCAGTATATTTTATCTAAATATTGCTGACATATTTTTCTGCCAAGCAAATAGCTAACCTCATACATTTTAAAGACTTCTTCAGTTGAAGAGGAGGAATCCTTTTGCTGCACTTTTCACTAGGAGAACCCCTGGCCAGAAAATGCTGGTGAATGCTCTTTATTGATTCAGTCCCTTGTGTGCTGGGGACAGCGCGATCGCCTGGCACCAGCGGTATTGATCCGACCAGGGAGCGGCTGCTGTTTCCCCAAACCGTTTGGATGCCCCGTTTACTGAGCGGGGAATTCCCTGCAGCCAAGTCTGGCTAATTTTAGCCTTTCCGTTTGCCAGTGGAATTTTGAGCGAAATGCAGAGCCAGGCAGCGAGCAGCAACACATCAGCTTCGCTGACTTCCATCCCAGTGCTCTGGCTCTGAACAGTCAGAGAGAGACTGGCAAAGACCTGGAGCTCAAGAGCTCCGAATCGCACCCCGCTGCAATCACCTTCGTCCTATTGATCGTTACAGACACATTCTGCTCTTATCAGTCAGCAAATATGAATAATTGATGAATAACCCAAGATGACTCCGTCAAAATTAACACCCGTGGACGTGCATGCACACAAAGATGCCCTGACACATTAGCCATCTGTTTCCCCTGAAGACCTCGCTGGCAGAGGAGGGGGCCAGGCTCCCGAGCACTGCAGGCACTGCACAGTCCTGGCTTCTACAGATGGAGCTGCGAGTTCATTTACCTTCCTTCCACGTGAAAGAACAGAATTGGTGAAATTTATTAGGCATATCCTTGCCAGAAGTCCACTATTCTAAGCCTCCTGGGAAAGATTCATCAGCTTCTCCTTTTCACACAGTCTTGACAGCAAAAGATTACAGATGAACCCCCATAAAATCCACATTAGCTTAACAGCGGTTCAGGTTCAGAACCTGTCAGTCAAACCCTTCTGTTCTGGGATGCTTTGAAACCTCCCTGGAAAGGCAGACTTGGACATCCCACCCAAACCTCCTCTCGCTGCAGGAAGCTCACTGACACGCAGGCACCCTTTTCCCAGCGGCTGGCTACGCTTCCCCAGAGAGCACAGACACCCTCCCTGCACTTCTCACGGCTGTTACGGACACAGGCTTGAGGCAAGAAGTGGGAGAGGGAGAAGCAGCAAAGCTTTCCAGGAACCCACAAGGACCCAGCAGTCATTCAAACAGTGACAAAAATCCAACCAACCAACCAGCCAACCGACCCCGAGCGGACGAGGAGGTCCCTTCCCACCCAGCTGATCGTAGGTAACAGGAAAGAAAGCACTCACCTCCCTGTTTACTTCTGTCAAGATAGATTGAAACCCTTCGGGCCAGACCTGTGAGAAGACAGGGATTAAGGGGTTGACGCTAAGGGTAAGTTGGTCAGCCAGAGCAAAAATAAATCTTAAAAAAGGGTTAGAGAAAGCAACTCAAATTAAAGGAAAGCACATAAAAGAAGCGGAAGCACCAAGAGCAGCACATGCCTCCACCCAGAGAGCAGGCGCTAGTTCAATCACAGCGTTCCCTGGGCAGCCATCAACGGTGGCGCTTGTCGTACGTGAAGCGAGTGTTCTGGCTGGCTGACAACAGCACCGATTTGACATTTCTTCTCGAACAAGGAGACTATCCTTTGCACGATCTGCTCCCCGTGCTGAAGTAAAACGCATCAGGAAGTGACAGACGGAAATCCAAACACGAGGCTTCTGCCGGGGAAGGTCTGGGCTCCGCGCAGCCGGGGTGCTGTAGTGGGGCCGCTCTGCCCCGCACCTCGGGGGACAGCTAACCAGCATGCAGACAGCCCACACAACTTCTGGGTGCTCTGCTTAAACAGCCCTTAGGTCAGCCACAGACACTGACTAGTTTCTAGCCATTTCAAGAGAGCAGGGCAGCAACCGGGGAAGCAAGAAGCACCTCGGGACAGCCCTGGAAAATCACAGTGAGCTCCAGGTATTCAGGAAAAGAAGGGGCCGAGCCCTTCGGCCCTCCCCTGGCACTCCTTTGGTTCCCCTGGCTGCACCGGAGCAGGCAGAACAACGCGGGCATCTGCGGCAGCGCACAAGGAGCCGGGGAGGGAAGAGCCGAGCGGTGTCTGGTAACTGTGAGGCAGCTGGTCTCGCTGGTATTTTCCCGAATTCCAGAACCGTACTGCTTTAAAGGGCAGAGCCGGTCTGGCCAGGGCGTCGTGGCTCGATTCCCTTCGTCACAAAGAAGCAATACAAAACACGGCGGTTTTGTTCAGCAGCACGAGCACAGCCGCTTGCCGCGGGAGACGGCCCGAGCACGGCGCGACCCGGCGGTGCCACCCCACGCGGCTCCAAACCAGCTCTCGTGCAGACACCAGGCGGTGGGTGGGTGCTGCTCCGCGGGCGCAAACGCTCGCACAACCCGCAGCCCTCAAACGTCCTTTTCTATCGAAACTGCCAGAATCCCCAAAGCCTCCTGCTGTGAAATCACAGCTTCGGAGCACGTCAGGTTTAGGCTCTTCCTACGCTGCTCAGCAGAAACGCTTCGGCTTTCCTCCATCTTCTCAAACACCACGCTATTAGCAACAGGCGTTTCGCCTTTCTCTCAGCCCCCTCCATCTCTCACGCTGGGGATTCCCAGTCGCTGCCTTATGCTGGAGCACCTGGTACCGCTGCTGCTCTAAACACTCTGATTTTGACTGACAGAGACTTTCTTGGTGCATCATGAGTACAGATCTAAACGGGACTGAAATCAACAGATCTTATACTGGAAAAAAGAGGGTGCCCACGCAGCGGTTTGCCTGTGTTTAAATAAAGACTCACCTGCCCCGAGTCTCAAGTCAACTATTAAGTGCAACGAACTGGGGCCACATGTAACCCACTAACTCGGCCGTATCAGCTCATTTCTCTGACCTTGGGCTGCCCGACACAAACACGCCCTTTACCGAGTGGAAAAGTTTAAGTTCTGCGCCTCACTCTGCTCTGCTCCCGCTCTCAGGCAGCCCCCGAGCACGCTGCTGTCGACCTCCCATTACTCTGACAACCCCCGGATGCTTTTCAAGCTTCCAAAGGGCGTACGTATGCACTGCATATTCCTCTCTCCTTTTATAAGTGGGAAAACTGCCTAGGAAAGTCAGTATTCTGGTTGCTGTCAAGCAAGCTATTAAATTCAGAGATGAGTATGACACGGGGGAAACGGGTGGGAGAGAAGGAAATCAATAGCAGGAGCAAACTCACTCCAGTAAAACTCCTGAGCTCTGCAGCTTCAAAGATGCATCTTCAGTTTTATGAGCCAGTGCTGGACCACAACTGTGGCCTTGGCAGCAAAAGATAACTGTTCAAGAGAGTCTCATTTCCAAGGGGACTTGATCCACATAGCTCTTTTGAAGTGACTACATTTATTTCTCTCTCCATGAAGAAATCTGTCCTCATTTTCTGAACCTAATTCTGTTGCTCCAAAGGTGGGAGGCAAAGAAAACAGGACCCAGACTTCCTAAGACCATACGGAAAAGAGAAAGGCAAAAAACCAAACCATCTTGAAGAGAACAGACTTGGAAGTTTCAACACTCCTGGTTTGGCAAGCGAAACCATTCAACTCTTAGAGCTAAATCAGCTCTTGCCTCAGCTCTCAACCTATTTTGCAATGCCAAACATGGATGCTAACATCCTTTCCGCTGTATTAACGGCCTGCAGAGAGAAAGGCACAACCAGCAAATGCTACGTCTTGGTAAGGGGCACTGGAAAGTAAGGCAGGATGATGGAATTAGCCTGAGGGAGTTCAGTCGGCAGCTGCCAGCATCCTCCCGGAGATGCAGCAAGAGGCTGAGGATTGCAGGGGCCTGGGGGAATTCCCTGTTGTTTGGGTGAGTTCGTTACCAGCACCAAGGAAGATCCCGAATCCAGGACGGCAAACATTAACCAGCAGCCTTCAGGAAAGCTGGTGTTGACAAAAGAGAAATACAGACCAGCCGGATGACCCTAGAGAGGGCAGCCAGCGGTGACTGCTGGACCCTTTCCACCAGGAGCCCCAGGCCTTGCACCACGCGGTGCACTACCACCGTTTTCCTCCTGCTTTTACTGACATCTCCTCAAAGAGCAGGTTTGGACCACGGCAGTTTTCACAGTATGCTGCAAACTTCCAGCAGCTTATAATCAGTTTTGTGCACATACCGCAGCGAGGCACAGAGCCTGAAGTTACCTCAATTACAGTTCCTCTGTCCTAAAACACCAGAGACGAACCGTGAGGTGTTAAGGAAAACATAACAGCCACGAGCTCAACAAGGCAGCGCCAGCGAAATCCAATGAATAGCTCAAAGAGCCGTGTCAGACTCCTGTGATGAACCACATCAGCTCGGAAATGAGAACTGTCAGATTTTAAGGTCAGGATGAATTATGATGGTCATCTCGTCTGACCTCCTGCATAGCACAAGCCAGGGAGCCTCGCCCAGCAATCCCTGCATCAATCCCACAAGTGCTGATTGAACTACCGCACGTTTAAGAAAACTTGCAGCCTTGATTAAAAATATTCAAGTCACAGAAAATCGCCGTTAGAGCATCAGTACATTACCAGGTCTCGGAAGGACAAAACGTCCACCTTCTTTAAAGTCCTAAACCAGACCTCAGGGTTACTCGAACCGGTTTTCTGGTCTCACCCTGGGCGTGGCTGGATGCCAGCGCTCCCTTTTACAGCTTTTTCCATCCAACTTTTCTAATATTCCCAGCAGGTCAATGTCTAACTGTGCTGGCCTTCTGCATGTGTCAGATTTAGAGTGCATATTCGCTTGCCACCTCCTGACCCACAATAAACAGCGAAGAATAATTGCCAAAATTTGAGCTCAGGCTAAGGGAGGTCACAGGTGCGACATGCAAAGCTGTGCAAAGGCTGAGCAGCCCGTCAGAAGGGAAAGGCGGTATGTGAGCTCTCTCCCACCCAAAGGACAAGAATAACCTCCTGCCACAACGGGTGTGGAGCAGAGCCGTGCCCGGTTTCACCGTTGTTCTACAGTTCTCTCCTCAGGAACATGGTTAAGAGGGATGCCTTGCAAGCTGGCTGCTCTGAAGCTTGGAAAGGACAAGGAGTTCGTACCCTCCGCTCCCCAGCCAGAGGCTGCTCTGGCTGTTCTTCAGTGCGTGTGTGAGGTTGCTGTGTTGGGCTTTCGGTTTTGTTGGTTTGTCTTGTGAGAACTGGAAAAGTAATCCCTCACCAAGACCTGGCAAAGGGCCGTTCCAGAAGGCAGAGACTGTTGAACAAGGATGTTACCAACAGCTGAAGGTGAGAAACCCATTTTACTCTCCCCATCCCTAGAAAAAACCCTACCATCACAAATTACTGCCCCGTCACCAACAAAACTTCATGGGACCCACCTCGTGTAGTTGGCAGCATGTCTGACAGCCCCTGCCAAGCGGTTACCATCTCCGGGTTCTTTTCCAGGTCTGCAAAGTTCTTCCACACCCTGATGGCACCATCATCTTTGGGGAGCACAGAACAAGAGAATGCAACGCAACGTCACTGCTGATGAAATGCTCATAATGACTCGTGCACAACAGAGGAAGAAGAGAAGTGGAACTGTAGTCACACAAACTCCAAAACCGAGAGTGTCACTTAAACTTAATCCCTTGTTAGAGTTGTTTTTCCTCTCTAATCTTACATCCATGAAACCTAAAGCATCGCTCTACCAAGAACTGTTCTGAAGAGCTTTCCTCCTTCCCTGTTGGTGTCAAGAGCCACAGACGTACCCTACTGAACACAAAATACAGCCCCACAGAAGCTGCTGAATCAAAGCCCAGCCCGTCAGCAGCAAATCTTTCAAGAACATTGTGTATTTTTCAATTTGTTCCCCATCTGTGAAACTTTTGTGCTAAGAATCAATAAATTGAAACGAAAATGTCCTAAAGGCCCTCTCAGCTCCTCTTCCACCTCTCTTAATTATACCCAACCTGTATATTTCAGCATGAAGTTTGAAAAGCTATTGAAAACACTTGGGCTGACAGGTTTAGAACGGCTCCTGGGGAGAGCAGCAGATCGTACTCACAGCTTTACAGACCCATGAATGGGAAAGAGCCCTTCACGCTGCCTTACGTGATGCAGCCGGGCATCTAGAGAACTGCTTCCCCAGGGTGAGATACAGGGACTGGACAGAAACTCCAAACTACTTGAGAAGTTTAGTGTTTAAAAGAAGCCCTGCCTGCTCTAGACTTAAACCAGCACAAGGAACAGAATTTGATTTCTTCTTTGTTTGCAGTACGATTTCCCCTTCAGCTCTGGCCAGCAGCTTGTAGCCAGCCAACATCGCACTGCGAGGAGGTTACCGTGAACTTGCAACGACAGGTAAAGACTCAGAATGATGGAACGAAGCTGAGGCTGGAAATAGTTTCAGCGATTGGCTTCTCAGTCATTTGAGAAGCTCTGCAGCACTTATTTAAGCAGTTAAGAGATTTCAGTACTGCCGGGAACAACTTCCAGGCCTGATCCTGGACATGCCTCCTCAGCTGAGACCAGGCAGGCGAGCCGTGGAGGGGGGAAAGCTCAGGGTGAGCCAAATCCACAGAGGGGAGAGCAGGAGGACCAGAACCACTCACATAGACTTGAATTCTCTCAAGGCCTCCCCCAGTCCTGCTCTCAGATGGGGGAAAATATGTTATTTACCTGTCGCAGTCAGCAGCAAGGAGCAGTCCTGCCCGTTCAGGTACTCCATGGCTGTGATCCTGGTGTACCGAGGGTTCCCGTTGTGGAAATAGTCCAACTTTTCCCCTTTCTCCCAGTCCCAAAAACTGAGGGAGGAAAAAAAAAAATCAGATCAGTTTTTGGTTCTCTGTGCAAGCTATAAAAGAGATCTTCTCATTACAGAGAAACTAAGAATTACACACACTGGATAGCAATTCAGTCTGTTTTCCTCCTTTGGTATTGAGCATCATTGTATTAATAATGTACGTCAACCTTTTGGAAAAGAAATAGGATAAAGGCCCAACCGTTAAGTAACTACTGTAAATGTCAGGATTCTTTTGCAGCCTCTAACCCAGCACCTGCTGGAGAAAAGGACTTGGTGCCACGCTTACAGCTACGGCCCTGCCCCGGCCCCCAGGCTCCGCCAGGGAAGGATGGCCATGGAGGGGCGCGCGGAAAAGAGGAGGAGCAATGTCCAGCACTGCTGCCCCGCAGTGATCCGGACGCACCTTTGGACTTGCTGCTCTGAACCCGTCACACACGCTCGGCGCGGCAGTGGGTGCTTTGGAGACCCAGGAAACACTTACCAGATGCTGTCTTTGTCGGCTACGGCGATGCAGGGCGTGAACGGGTGGAACTTCACCACGGAGGGGACGCCCGGGTTCCTGTTGAGGAAGATCTGATCATCCAGCCGGGAGATACCTGCGGAGACAGGAGGCAGCCACAGCTCGGTGCCTGGGCACGTACCACCGAGGGACGGGGCTCGGACCGTCCCTGCGCCCCGGAGCCACCCGGCACCACTCTCCTCCACCTCCCCAGAGAAATATCAGTTTGTGTAGACAGAAAAATCAGCATCATGTTTTCAAAATAAAAAAAAAAAAGGAAATGCTGTTTTCAACTTAAAATACAGTATTTCATTTTAGCTCGTGGATTATTTATTTAATCTTCCATTTCAGTTCTTTTAAATTTTAGGTTAATTTGCAAATGAAAAATATATTTTCCATGGAGACGTTAAATGATGGTTAAAGGCCTTTCCCATCTTTTCTCCAGAACAGTTTGCTATTCACAAACAGTTTTTGTACCCCTGACACTGCAGGTTTTTGGCACAGTATGAATTCATCACGCAAAACCACAGGCTCAGGAGACGTTCACTCAGCTGTAGTTTGTTTTAGAATGCATCCATGTAATCTAATTTTCATGAAAAGATGGTAAGTCTATTTTAATTCCTTTTAATATTTCACATTTTCTTTTTTTTTTTAATGAATACAGGCATTTTAGTCGCTCAGGTCAAGCAACCAAATATAAACACTGTCTAGAAAAAGATTTAAGTTCTTCAGGCAAGCATGAAAAATCCCTCTCTTTGTATTCAAAAAGATCTCCCAGGCCAGCTCCTGGGCTCCAGATTCATGTCGGTATTACTCTGGTTTATGATACCCTGCAGGGTCCCGACACGAAGCTGCCCACTGCGCTGACTGGAGCCCAGCAAACCTCTGGAGGACAAGGTACAGGCAGAGGCTGAGCCTGGGGCACTTCTTCATTCAGGACACTGGTATTTCCAGCTCCGTGTGCCCCGGCGAGCGCCCCGGGAGAGAACAGCACCCACCCGTGGGCTCTGCCCCGGGAGGATGCATGCGAAGAGCCCCAGGAACGCTGCTCCCCGGGCTCGGCTGATCAAGGCACAGCAGCAGGAATGATTGAAGAATGCAGATTCCTGAGGACACTTCACTGGGCTCTGCCACATCTGAATCAGTCCCTGTGCTAAAGGAATTCTAGCCCCGCTGCCTCGGGGAGGCGTGAAGAGTCATAAAAAGAAGCATATCAGCGTTCTGGAGAGTACGCACTGATGAAACACGAATGTGAGGCACGAGAGGGAAATGTGTAAGCACGCATAAAGCCATACGTACAAGTATTAAAAATATAATGGGACATAAGGAGTAAGCAATCATTTACAGAATTCAGCAGAGCGGGGAGCTGGAAAGACCCCGCTGAGACGTCTTCCGAGCGCCCGGGGACAGGGCCGGCAGCTCGGCAGGGCCGGTTTGCCATGACCGGCCGTCCCAGCGCTGTCTGACCACAAACACCCTCTGAGCCTTCTTAGCCAGACCACAGCTCTGAAGTTTATCCTACAATATTCTGCCTTCTATCCCTTCAAAAACCTAACCTGCGACATCCACCCGAACTTTACAGGACAGGGAGGACAAGCCCGAATGGTAAATCACTAGCATTGGTAAGGGCTCTGAACTATCCATCTCCTGCCGGCTGCTCTGGCTCTTGCGGAGGGCTGGAGAGCTCAGCTGCTGCCTGCCGGCCGAGAGCCCGGGGGCCAGCACTGCACCCAAAGTCGGACGCTCCATCAATGCCCGTAAGCTGGGAAGCCTGCTTTCACGGCCAGCTCTCTCCTCTTTCAAAGAAGTCGTTACTCCTCAGCTCCTGCGCTGGACTGGAGAGGTTACAGCCTGGTGCTACGCTCCAGCCGAGCACTCCGCTTGTGACCGGCCACCTGATTCTCTAACGGGGCGCTGGAGTTAAGTTTTTGAGGGGGAAGGCAGACATTTACCATCTAAGGAGTTCACTTGACAGAACCAGCAGCCGAGAAGGGGAAGGCCAGTCGCTACCAGCACAACACCTTACAGCAGAGCAAGGTCCTGCCCGCGGCAGGGAGAACAGGCTCCCCCCCGGTTTGAGGTCAGCATTAACCGGGGTTTTAGAGCTCAGCACAGTGCTCGGAGCTCGAGGAAGCTGCCCGCAGCGTGGGCAGGAGGGGAATCACTCACCCTTCTGGATGATCTTCTGGGCTTGCTTCCTGACACGAGCATTGCGCAGGAACCGCCACTCCCGCTCCTTGCGAATCTGGCTCTCCAAGTCATGCTCTTCTGGGATCTTTCAGCGCATCAGCATGTTCACAACACAAAACAACAGTAACCATCAAAACTCCACAGGTCACCGTTGTAACACACTCATACACACATAGGTCAGGCTAAGACAAATTCTTTAGGGTCTCCAGCTTCAGGCAGTGAAGGAAGGAGCTCATGGGATGTTACATTATTAAATACTTGAGCATCTTTCTGATCTAAATCTTCCCCACCATCTGTAACCCTCTTCCCCTTGTCCTTTTGCTGTCCTGTATTTTGACTTGTCTTTAGGTTGTAGGCATTTCCCCAAAGCGAATGACGGGGGGTTCTGCAGAGCCACGCACACGCAGGTCCCCCCCCACCATCCCACTGCGAGGGGCTGGTAAGGAACCTCGATCTACTGCGCCAGGAACTCCCCGTAACTCCTGTCCTCCCGAAACAACACAAGCCCAATTCCAGTGCAATACGGATCACTCTGCCTAACACATTTCAGCATCATGTAGCAATCCGGAGATTAATGGGAGAACACAGCTCTGATACAGCCAGAGAGCTCAGCACACATTAAAATCCTTCTCTCCTTGCTAATAGAGGGCGGCAGGCCGAAAAGGGCATTACTGTCTTCCTGAATCCCCGAGACGCTCACGTTACCAACATCCCATTCACCAGGAACAGCAGCTGTTCCAGTGTCCCGGACCAGAACTGGCTGCAAGGAAACGATGCCCCTGCAGCACCTTGGTTTGATCACACACAAACTTCTGCCTGAAACGGGAGAGGCCCCGGCGCAGCACGCAGCCACTCTGACCCGTTTTATTCTGTTTATCCACACCGCACGGCTCCAGGCCCCGGCACAGTGCCACGGCCTTCCCGCAAAATCCACCCTCCAGCCAGGAGGCCGGTTCTGGATCCTGCACCGGCGCTACCGGCAGCTCCGGCCAGGGACTCGAAGCCACAGTGCTGCTCCCAGCGACTGGCAGAGACCACGGGTGCTCCTGCCCGTGGCCAGAGTACAGGCTCAACGGAACGACCGCATGTGATCTCATCCCCAAACCCGCTGCAGGAGTTGCGTAAGATGTGTCTTTTATTTAATGCTTAAAAAATGATCCAAGACTAGCAGCACCACTGCTACAGAAACATCCTTGGCTCTGTAGGAGCTCTGTAGGAGCTGAGGCACAGCACTCTAACCTAGCGGCTTCCGATGAAGGCAACGATGCCTGCTCCAAAAGGAGTGACTCTTGGAGAAGGGAGACTGAAAAGACAGAGACCTTTTGCTCCTTCCACATGAACACACACTTCTTTTCCCAAATGAGAAAGTACTTACATCGTCTGTCACTAGATACTGTCTTCAAAATGCACTATACTTGGGAAAGCAACTATTACTGAGCTGAATTTCTGCTGCTTTAAAATAAATAAAAAATAAGAAACCCACTCTCCACCTTTCCTCCGAGGGGGGCGGGGGGGAAGCACTACTATTTCAATTTTTCAAGCATACAACATCTATTAGAAAGGCAATGACAAATGACCAATAATGTAAAGCAATAAACAAACCTAAGATAAAATACATCACAGGAGATTTGAGAGCAGAGAGGTTACACCTACACCTTAATGAAAATCCAGCTTCTCTGGGAATAAACTAAAGTAAGACCTAAAAGGCCAGGGGAAGAGGAGGAACGAGCAGAATGGTAAATTCTCCTGCAGGCACCCAGCGGCTGTCACAGTTTAGGACTAAGAAATACCCGGTTACGCAGCTGAGCAGAGCACTCTTCATTCTAGCAGACAAAGACTATCAGGTTAAAGGAGGTGCTGGGCTTTTCGGGCCTGAAGAAGAATGACTTAACTCTTCCAAGGAGGCTGAGCAGGCAGTTGCTTTTATCATCTGATATCAGTAGTAAAGATGCCTCCCATAACGGGATCTCTCAGGGTACGGTCCCAAGATGTTGATGAAATAAACCCTGCGGAGCTCAGCTTATCCTTACAGAGTGTTGTAAATAACTAACTCAGCAGAGACGCCCTGCTGGGCTCAGTTCCGTGTGACACAGGCGGTTACCGCGCTGCTGCTGAACCGGCCGAGCCCTTGGAGCACCACCGCGGCGAGCGGCCAGAGTCGGAGCTCGCAGGCAACAAGCAGCGCTCCCCTCCGAGCAGCACCGGGGCAGGGCGGCACGGCTGATCTGCTCAGGAGGGAGCAACACGTCACGAGGGACCTTCCAGGAACAAGCCAGCACAGGAGAACATCAGGCTGTGTGTGCAGCAGAGAGCCACGACCTCCAGAAATTACAGCTCAAAAGAACTGACTCTTCAGGCTCCTCACTCATTTCTCGTCTCCCGCCCAGCCAGGTCCCATCTAGGCACCAGAAAGCCACTTTAGTAACCAGCAGCCCGGCTGTGGCGGTTGCTCAGCTCTCGGGGCAGAGCTCCCAGAGGACCCAGGCGTCCCAAGCGGTGCCCCACGATGAGGACCATGCCACGCCACCGATTCTGAACACCTCTGAGCTTCCGCTCAGACAGAAACCCATTACAGCTCCGAGCCCTCCCACCAAGCTGTGTCATCTGGAAGCCAACGAAGTTTTTCTTCTGTAACACTCTGTCCCTCCTCATGACAGGGCCGCCGGCGTTTGGCGGGGAGCAGGGCAGAGTCAGCAGACGGCTCCAGCAGCGCACACAGCTTTCCCTGGGTGGCGTTACTGCAGCAGTGCCACGGAAGGCTCGCTTCTCTGCCAGGACTTTGAACGACGGCCAAGACACAGCGCTGAAGTTAAGGCGGGGGTTTATCAGGAAGGATTCCTTATGTAATTCTCACCTTCCAGGATCCTTACCAGCTCCTGCCTGCATGTTCTGCCAGTCCTGGAAATAACAGATGCTGACTCCCGCTCCCCTTGACTCAGGGCTTCCTGACAGCTGGCAGCACGGCTTTCCTGTGCCGCTCGGTCCAAGGCCGCCTGCGGTTAGCAGAGCAGCCTTTGCCATGAGAGTTTTCAGGAAGAGGAAAGACTTCTGCGGAGATGAGAGCTGGGGTAGGTATATGTTTTTCCCGGCACACTGAGAATTCACAATGCAGTATTTTCTTTCTCTGTTCATTTGATTAGATAATCAATAAATCAAATTCGGTATGATGGCTTGAAACTGAGCCAGTGATTTACACTGGAAATTAATCCTTCAATCTTCCCAGTGAAAGCATTCTTAGAGCAAGGTCTATGAAGCAAAACTAAAATCATAAATTAAATATGACTAAGATGCACTCACAGTCATTTTATGTTTATTCATTACAGGAACAGTTGTCTTTCCCTGTTGATGATGGTAGGCAGCATCTCCAAACGGAGTACTGAAATTAAGCATCGACATCTTCTTCCACGAGCGCTCGGCAGACTTTACTCTTTGCCTTTTTCACGAGGCTGGAGTTCCCAGGAGACAGCAGCCAGCAGCCACGGCCGTTTGCTCCGCGGTGCTGCAGGGAGAGCGGCTCCAGGAAGGAGCACTCTGGCGAGACTCAGCCAAGACCCGGGTTACTGCACGGCTGGTTCTGCCTGATGACACGAGCAGCGATGAAGAAACACCAAAGTTCTCGTAGAGCGACTTCTCCCCGTCCCTTGCACACACCCATTACAGAGACACATAATTCCCTCTGGGTACAGCACAAGTTTTGCTGCCGAAACCCTCCACTTGGCCTTGTAAAGCTGCTCTACAGCCATACCAGGGAAATCAATTCTCTTCCTGTTTTTATTAGGAAACACGGTTTGTTTTGCTCAAATTTTACCTAAAACATTGCTGTTGAGGACAGTCCGTGCTCAGAAAACCCACATCAGTGAGTCTTTCCAAACAAAAACACTTAGGAACCTATTAGAAAGAAAAGGATTGGAAACTACCACTGTCCTACGTGCTGCTGCTCCCGCCACGTGTGCCAAAGCTGGAGACAGACCCCCGCCGGCGTGGTAGGCGCAGGGGCGCAGTCTGCAGCACCCTGACTCCCATGGTGAGACACCGAGCGCTCTGGGACTCGCTGGGGTGCAGGGGAGCCCTCAATTTCCATCACTCCCCCTCCCTGGCATCTACGAATTACACAAATGTGCCACGGTTTTTCTTTCCTCCCCTAAAGTCATTGCCTCTACTTTATGCACATGAAGTACTAGACCCATACACCCCCACCCCCAAGCTCCCCATCTACACACTGAACCCGCCTTTGGTTGGCTGTCTACCTTGATTTATTTTATTAATAAAGACACCCCTCTTCACTGGGAAAAGCTTTTCTTAGAAAGCAGACAAATGTTTTTAATAAGAACTAAGAGATGGAACATCCTCCTCCTCCTCCTCTTCTGCTCTCTTCTGGACTTGAGTGAAGACACCGAAACTCATCTTGATGAGAGAAAATCCTGGTTTAAAGCCTGACCAAGCCCCACAGGCCAGATCCATGTCCTAATGAGCTATTCTGCTAACGATCCCAGGAGAAAGTGAATTTCACTAGCAGCCGAGAAGCACCAGGCAACCGCTTTACCATCCAGTCTTTCCTCCTGGTGACTCCAAAGGAATCAAAGCTACACAGAACCCACTGCTGTGGAACTGGTTTTCTGATACCCTTAAACCTGGGGGCAACCACCTCACCTCCCCACCAAACAGTTTAACGGGCCTAAAGGGGAGGCTATGGGTGGCTCAGTGGCAATTCTTGGGTGAGGCAGCACAGAGAAATACAGATCAAACGTACAGTTTCTTCATTATTCCGCATTACGTACCAGTGGTTGGACACAAACCTCCGCTGTGGAGCTGCTCAGGTAACGGCACTAACGCAGACCGTGCGTTACCGTTCACAGGAACTGCAACACCTCCAAGAAGCGGAGCTGGAGGTTCTGTGCGGTTGTGCTGCCTGACTCCCCCGGTACCTGGAGGCTCGCCTGACCGTGTTTGCTCGTGATAAGGTGAGATTTACTGCCTGCTTCTGTTTCATACTTCAGACTGAAACCTGATCTTTGGCTGAAAGATTCTGGGAATTTAACAGCCTGTTTCCAGTCACCGAGGATCTCTGCCCATCCCACAAGAGCTGTGTTTTGGTTTTTTCCTAGAACAAGGCTTCAGTGCGTCTCTCGCGTCACATAAAGCCAACGTGGTTACCAGAACACGCTCACTTCTAAAAAGATCTCAGTGGAGACTTCTCATTCCACCCTCACTCTTTGCCAGAATAGAAATGTTTTTAAAAAAAACCACCTATAAAACACAGCAGTGATGTTTACAAAGTTTCCCCCAGGCAGTCACGCGGACGTCCAGTCACTATCCTGTTCTCCTTTTTAAGTGAAAGGTGTCTACAGGGGGTGCCCGTAAGCAGAGCCCAGGTCACACTGGAGACAACGTGAGGCAGAGGGACAGACCCTCGCTGGCACTGGGACTGCGTGGGCTTCACCCAGGGCAACTGCTTCCACCGCCTCTCTGCTTGCTTTAGCACCCTCACAGCTGGAACGTCCGAAGGCAAACAGCACCTCTCCTCCAGCCTCTTACAGCCCCTTCTGGAATACAGGGCCTTCCTTGCTCCATTTTTAACATTAAAAAAATCAATTTTTACTACAACACAATTGAAATACACAGACAAGCACAACATTTACAATGAAAGAACTCTGCAAAGCAGCCTGCAGCTGTGCCAAACCGGTGGATCCAGAGCACTACAGCACCTCTCCTCATTTTCACATTCTTTCTTGGATGTGCCTGCGGGGTGCAGGGCTTTGGTTCCTGGGTCTTTCCCTAGCACCGTCCCGCCTGTCACCAGCTCCTCTGCTCCCTCCGATCATTTCCTCCCTTTCGCTTTACAAGCCCAGTGGTCACGCAGCTCCCCAGAGCAGCACGATGCAAGTCAGTCTGCTGCTCTCCCTCCCCAGATGGAAGGAAAGGGAAGGCAGAGAGAAGGGAGACAGCCAGCACCAGCAGCCCACGCTCAGGACACCAAGAGCTGCAGTGCCGCGATCCAGAAAGCACGCACAGAGATAAACTCTTACCTTCATGACCGGCTGTGCAAAATACTTCGCACTCCAGTCACAAAACCCCGTCTGCACTGCGGCCGAAATGAAACTTTTGTGTCCCACGGTATCGTCGGCATCGTCAGTAGTCTGTCCAGAAAGAGAGCAGGATGTTAGCCCGTGTCCCTCCCGTTCGCGTCCGCGGTGACGCCCAGATCGCCGCCAGCACATCAGTGGGCAGAAAAAAAACTCAAACACATTGCCAAGGATGCGACATTTTTACATCTAGCTTTAAGATCACTGTCATCACATTAACTCTTGGGAAACGCGCAGACTCCCTCGTCTGCCCAGCACAAGACATAACCAGGCTGCTGCACGGATCGGGGCTGGAGCACCAGCGTGTCAGCAAAACGAAGTCCCGGGATGAGTTTTCTCACAGTCTCCCAAGTCTCTGGCATGAGAAACAGCGGGGCAGGGGTTTGTGTACCAAGGGCATGGTACACAACCTTGTGGTGTAGGCATATAGGTTGTGTATAGGTACACACCTATAGGTACAGCGCCTGGGCCCACACCGTCCTCCAGCACAGCGAAGGGGGGCTGCCCAGCGTGGAGGGGGTCAGAGCTGCTGCGAGAAGGCGATCGACCATTTGGGTGCAGCAGCACCTATCGGTCTCCCCAGGGGAATGCCAGTTTGGATGGTGAAGGAAGAGGAATCTCCCCTTTTTCCTCCTCGGTCCCTGCTCTGTAGAGGTTGGAGAAAAAGCGTTTGAGGGTCACGGATCTGACTCTGCGTTATCACTCAGGCAGCCAAATGTTTATGAAGGAATAAACAATCAACTCTGATTAAACACTTCTTCGGAGCAGAAGTGAATAATGCTGTGTCAAAAGCTGTAAACCAAAATTTATCCTGAAGAAAAGAGTTGTAATCAATTTTTATTTTCCTGGTTAGAGGAAGTCAGTCTGGAGCTACCAGCAGCTAGAAGCAAACGAGATACGGAGAAATAAACCCCAAAGAACAGAATGTGTAACGGAACCCAGCAGAGCGGCTCGGATCCGACAGGGAAGTCTCTTTACCTGTTCTGGCCCTTTGTCAAACATTTTTCTTGTCCTGGGGAACTGGTGGGAGTGGGGGGTGTACTGAACCCCCATGTTGCCGACATTGGCAGGTCTTACGGATGCGATGTCCCGACTGACAGGCTGTTTTGTCACATCGTTTGTCAGGCTGGAGCTGCTTGTACTAGTGGTTGGAGGCGACCCTCTGGAGAGCATAAAAGAGGGAAAGGGTTTAGGTACCACTGGAGCCGAGACTCCCACGTGTGAATTACGTTACTTTCTCTTTGTTTCTTTCCTGTAAGATTTCTCCTTCAGTGCTGCGCTTCCTCCACAAAACCAGAAGAACACAGCGCTCACCCCTCGGAAAGACAAACCCCCAAACAAGAGCCAATCTTGACTGCGCCAGCTCCAGGCTGAGGGTAGGGAAATTCAGCTTGGGGACCTCCAGCGGTCACACGCCCACCGGACACGGCGCGTGACCTAAGGCCCACCGACTAGCCTTTGTATGGCAGCGGGGAGCCCACAGAAAAGCATTTTAATTTACAGGTAAATGGAGAGTTAGGGTATTGCACAGTTACATTACGCTATCAGACGACATTAACAAACCACCACTGTGCAGTTCTGGGCCCTTTGGTGCAACAGGGACTCTCACTGGTGCACACCGATTACAGGGCTGCCGGATCGAAGCAGTGGTGGTGTCTCCTGGAGAGGAGGTTTTGGGAAATAATCGCATTTTCAAATCCCAGATTTGCCTGTACCATTATTGCAATTCCCCGGCAGTTTAGGCACGGCCTGCTGATCGCCAGGTAACCCTGGCTTTTGCCAGCTCAAAGTGCAGAAAATACAGATCAGGCTCCGATGGGAAATGTGGATGCCACACAGGTCAGGCCAGAGCGCAGCAGTAAAATCGGCAACGCTTAGCTCTCCCTTTGAACTCAGCTTTAGCTAAGCACTGCGGCACGTTACCCTTTGTCCTAAAAAGAAAATCAGGAAGAGACCCCCCACCTTTTTCCAGAGCTTTTGTTTCTGAACACCTCACCGGCACTAAACCAAGAAGCTGCTGAGGCCTTGGTGTGTTCCTGCTCTGTGACCTGGGACGGCTGCTCGCGCGGTGCCTGGCAGGCAGCACCCACACCCGCTACGGCACGAGCGCTGGACAGCAACGCTGGCGCTTACCCCACTTGGTGGATGTGCATGCCCTTGTTGGTGGGGCTGGCAGGGGCGGACTGCGTCAGCGAGGAGGTGTCGAGGATGCGCTGGGGGCGAGCATTCACTGTTGCCTAGAGAGAAAAAAAACAACACAGCAGAGTCCTGAACAGCCCAGACTGCAAAACACCATGCGCAGTTGTTCAGTGTCTAACACAATTGCACACCTGGGGTTAAATGAAGTCAAGCTCTCCATCAGTGTGCGCGTGGGTGTTTAAAAATGTACAGGAAAAAAGCCCCTGTGCAGTTCCCAACACATAAGATGCTTTTACTACTTTTTTAGTCAGAAAACACTTACCAGAAAGCACCCTCCTCTTCCTTACAGGGAATGGCTTTGACTAACACATCAGCCTGCTCCCTACACCCGCTGCAGCCCACGGCCTCTACCAGCGCTCTGGAACGAGCTGCCGTGGGCGGGCAGACAGCCCCGGGGCTGCCCCTGAGCAAGCGGGGTTCGCTCCCACCTCCGAGGGAGGACTGCCCTTCTCCAAATGCATCTCATCATGCTCCAGCACCTACTCTGACCCTGACTTCAGGCTTGAGTCAGAACTCTCCTCGTAAATCCAGCAGCTGCCTGAAACTGCCTCCAGTTGCTGCTCCGTGTGCCCTAATGAGGGCCAAGCTTTGCCGGTGTTCGTTAGAGGGTGCCCTTTCCAGCGGCACCACATCCTCCCTTCCGAGGAAGGCAGGGGATTTACATGGTTGGGCTGCTCCGAGCTCTACAAAACACAGCCACACCATGCAAACCGGCCTCCCCTTCAGAAAGGGAGAATTCCTCCACTGCTTATGGACACTTTTCCTCCTCTCCCACAACACCCGCCTTCTGTGACACCTTTGAAATGCCTTGCATACGGAAACAACTTTTAAAGGAAGCCCCAGAGTGGCCTAGAAAACCTGGGAGGACAAATAAGGCAAGATAACTTCCATTATCTCTTCAAACACTATGAAAATCCACACCTCCAGCCCAGGAGCCGAGCAGATTCTTGGGTGACGACACGAGGGCTTGTACCCAGCTGAAACCAACCTAAGCAAGGAAAGACCAGCAGCTACTGAAACACAGAGCCCACAAAAAACAAGAGCCGTATGCCACAGTCTTCTGGAGCTCAGACAGCAAACGAGCCCTTTATAAGCTCACACCTTGACACGGCGGAACGAACCACCGCCCTGAACACCAGCATCCGTCCGTGCGCTCCAAGCCCGCAGGTGCCTGCTGCAGAGAGAGGGCGAGGAGCCTGTGCCTGGGGCCAGCCTGCCCTGCCCTTGCCGGAGCCCAAAGCCCTTCTGAGACGGCCGCCTCTCCTCCCTTCCAACGACCCAGCGAGGTTCTCACCTCCCTCGAGCCAACGGGGTTCGGGCCCCCCGACCATCATTTGCTTCACTTTGAAGGGCAGAGGCAGTGACGGCTGTCACCACCACGGTCCGCACACCTACAGCACAGCAAGCACCAGGCTGCCCTCGGCCAGCCTCCTCTCCAGACAGGCTCATTTTGGGAGTTATTCTCCTCTTTTCCTATGGGGTGGGGAGGTCGCAGCGGCCACTCATCCCTGCGTCCCTCAGGAAGGCAGTGGGGTCTCTGGAGTGTAGATGTTCCTGCACCGGGCTGGGGTGGACAATCCCTCCACGAGAACGGAAAGAAAGCAGGAACCATTTAGCAACTAGGGACATATTATTATTCATAACTCATTTTAATTAGTCACAGAAGGCTCAGTTTTAAGATTCTTGCAGTCAGGTCTCTGGCACCTGGACTGGGTTGGGTCACGTTGTTTCACAGCAGAGGGACAAGGTCAGCTAACGATAATTTGCTGAAGGGGTACACAGAGAGATGAGCGTGGCAGACAAGGCTGAGAAAAATAAAAAAGCAATTTCTTTTCTGGAAGCAGCGAGCAGCGCGAGCGCCGCGGTTCAGCATACGACAGGATTTTGCTGGAGGTAGCAGCTCTCCGATTCCTGGGGATTTGCTCCTCTGCCAGTCAAACCATCTCCTTTCAGGAGGGGAGATGGTAAATCAGGATTTTGCAAATTGACTCCAGGTTTAAAAAAAAAAGAAAAAAGCACACCCTGCCAGAATTACTTGCTCATGCACAGAAATGCCTGTACCAAGGAGTGATGTTGTGGAGGAATAATCCCGGGATAATTCAGCCTCAAGCCTTCCACTAAAAACAGCTGGATGAAGGAACCTGGGAGGAAGCGAGCTTTCCTTCATTAATTGTGATTTCAAAAACTCTTACCAGGCCAGCATTGCTTCCTGGTCCTTTCTGTTTGTTTTGGTGCAGGCAAAAAGAGTGTTCTGGATTTTTTTTAGAAGATGGGGCTGGGAATGAGAGTTGTACCATTCCAATCTGCATCATAAATATAAACCACAACACAGCCGCAGTCTGTGTGAGAACTAGCGATGCCTAATCAGCCCGTGACATAAACCGGCGTATTTCACAGGCAGGAAGCAGGCACGGCAGTGCAACCCCCTCACCGGCTGCTCAGAAAGCCTTCGCCCTATTTAAAGACCACTGGAGTTCTCCTGCAGACAGAGATCTACATTCACGGCTCTGTTAAAAAACCCGAATAGGACCTGTCTCATTTGAAAACAAAAATTCTGCTTTAAATTCACAAATGCAGGTTTATAATCAGCACTTTTGCAGAGTCACAAACTCACAGCACCGGCCCCACGTTTTCCTGCGGGGGACTGAAGAGCGCAGCAACATTTACCCCTCCCAAACTCTCCCGCACGCTGCTCTCAAAGCGCTGCCTGATCCCCCGTCAGGGCAACCGAGGCACACGACTGGCACCTGCCTGGTACGAAGTACCTTTAAAAATCATACAGACTTAAAGCACGGAGCTTGGCAGCATTGAGAACGTTTAGCTCCCCCGAACCGGAGACGCAGCTAGCCGATACCGTGCCGGAGCAGAAGCCCCGGCTGATTTCCTGGGGTCTCTGCGCTAAGCCGCCCGGCAGGAGCGGGCAGCCTCCGGCAGACCGCAGGGTTCTGTCCAGCTGCGTTAATGTGAGAAAACTTCAGCTGTCCCAGTGCCAAAACGAAGCCTCCCATTCCCTGTATTTTGTATTAATTAGACCAGAAGGATTGAAAGCCTAGACTATTCAAGTGCTTTACGCTTCACCTGAAGCAATATTTTTATTTAGGCAAGAAAATAAACTTCGGGTTTTATTCAATGACAAAATCTAAACAACAAGCTGGTAAGTGCATTGTTTGCACACGCTGCACTCGGGCGCATCCAGGCTGCTCCCTTTTCTGTCCAACAAAGCTCAATTAGCACCAAGGAAAGATCTCAGGGTACAGTTAGCAAAAACGTGATTGCTCCTGATCTGCATGACACATCAGCCAGCTCCTGCAACCCGCCTGCGCTCACCCCAGCAGAGACGCGGCGTTCAGGCTGGCACTCGCGGCAGCACGGCTCACAGCGGGAGCTTTGTCCATAACCAAGTGAATAAAGGCCAGACCATAACCCAGGATCTGAAGCCTTCACTGTCATTTTGGTGGGCTGTTAATAGATTTTTATTTATTTTTAAATAGAAAAGCCTTTTAGAAGCCATCTCAGCCAGGTGGCACTGGCAAAAGCAAAGCCCGCAGTACCATGAAGAGCACCGCAGTCAGCCCTCGGTACAGGCAGCTGCCCAACCTGCGGGACAAACTGCATATTTAAACACTTTCCGTATGGATCTTATGGCTAAGGCAAAGAACAACAAATAAGTTTTGCTGACTGAAGCATCCCCACATTGAAATCTTTCTAAACAGGAATGCTGCTTTTATTGTTCTGCTAAACCATCTGCAAAGCCAGGGGTGGTGCACAGGAGGCACGGCACCCATCTGCTTCAGCTTGAGGACTCCACACAGCACCCAGACTGTCGGGTCCCAGTCTGCCAGAGCAGACACAGGATTCACCGAACAGCCGCGCCATTCGCTGCCAGTATCACCGCGCGGTGACCAGAAGTCCCACCGGCCCCACGGCAGTGCTGGTGCAGACACCTGCAGGGCACAGAGCACCCTTCTTGATATTTGTACATCTCTTCCCACTAGACAGGGATTTAGTCCTGAAAAAGTATTTAATACTGGAAAAGCAGTTCTGGTTCCTCTTTATACCCCTTTTAATCCTACAGTAGGAGAAATATTTCATCTTGCAAAGAGCCTTCCAAAATACAAGTGAAATACTTCCATGCCTCTGGAGCAGAGACAGGGAATTCTTTCACCTTCCCATTTCCTTATCCGCCTTGGTCTGGCGCCTCCAGCCCGACAGCCAGTTGCTGTACCCGAGCCATCGGGAAGGCTGACCTCGTTGCCTCCACTGGCAAAATAATTCTCTATCTCCAAAGCCAAGCTTTACCACTCACCAACATGTACACTTAAAACCAAGACAAGAGTTCAAATAAGTAGCTAGGTTTTTTTTCTCAACAGCAAATCAGATTTAAAAGCAAGAAATCTCTAAGGCATTGATGGTAGTGCACAATGCTGGCATCTCTTACTGCAACTTCAGCTTAGAAGCCTAAGTCTACCGGCAATCGCCAGTAAGAGACGTCATCTTGCATTGCAATGGCTCATGGTCTCGATGCTAGAGCAGCTAGAAAGCACGTGGGAAGGACGGCGTTCGGAGAGCTGTGGGACACTACCGACCGGGGCGAGAGGGGAAGGCAGTTGGTGAGAAGATGTTCTGGGGTGGCCTGGTGCTTCGTTTCAGGTGGAAGGTGAGGGTGCTTCTACAGCTCCCCAGGCTGGCGATTCTGAACCAGCAGTGATGGCTGCCTCCAGGGACATCTTGTCACCCTTGGAGGATGAAATGTGATGAGGATGGTGGTTTAGGTGGATTAGGCCTGGGTTGGAGAGGTGAGTAGTGGCAGGGGTGTCTGCATGCTGACTCACATGTACTAGTTCACCTGGATTGGAGAGCCGTTGAGGCTTCAGTCTGCAGGCCAGTCCCGCTTGCATAATCTAAATTGGTTTGCAAACGGATAATTTAATGAAGTATATTTAAGGTTTCTCCTAGGGTCCGATCTAGATAAGCAGACTTCTAAACAAGACCTACTGTCTAAGGTCTGTACCTGATTTATATCCTAAAACAATCCCAGGCCCTCCCCCATTTATTTATTTTACCTGATCGAGAGTTCAAACGAACGTTCATCATCAGGAAACATTAAAAGCTCCTTCGGCAATAGAGCCAGACTCAACTGGGACCGCTCACCAGAGCCCTCCAATGGATCTAGTCAGCTCAGTCTCCCTACGCTTCGCCTAAGCGTGAAAGAAATTAACACAGAGAAGCCTCAGAGACACACGCGGACGCGGGAGGCATACCTTGTAGGCAATGCTATTGAGAACTTTCATGGCCAAGTCAGAGACATCAGGATAGGGGTCGGCAGCGAGGTGAAGGAGAACTCTCCAAATTTGGGTATAAACACTGTTGAAACTCACACCTAGAATAATAATAATAAAAAAAAAAAACCAGAAAAAAATGAAGCCCCACAGCACATGACAATCCATCAATTCAAACTCTTTGATCTTATGTGAGAAAATTCATTAGAACTCCAAACATCATGATGACATCTAAGAAAACATCAAGAGAAAAGCTCAAAAACACCCTACGTGGGCATTCTGTCTCCATTCCGTCTGTCTTTGTGAACTCTGCAAGGGCTTGTAAAACGACAGTGGGAGAAAGCAAAATAAATTAAAGCCTACCTAAACACGCTTCGGTCAAACTGCTGGTTTTCCAGGCTCCTGAAGCAAATAATCTGAAAAGGCCAAGTGGATAATGTATTCGGATTTCCTGAGCTACAGCACTAAAACGGTATAAACCCACAGTTACTGGCCTGTATTTTTATGGTTATTTTTATTGCTGTTTTCAGCATTAATACTCAGAATATTCAGGGTTTTGTATATTCCACAAGTTAACTAAACATCCAAATGCCAAACCCGAGGCTTTAGGACCTGTACCTTTGTGAAGCAGTGAGTCTAACTCAGCCTTTCCTATTGACATTTGCCTGAATTCCTCAACTGCCAATTTGTTATTTAATGAGAATATCTGCCATTTGGTATTTCGGCAGAAGGGAACGACAGATTCAAAGTACAAATCAAATTAATAAGCATTTGCAACAACTGACAAAATTCGGTGAACATTTTATTTTGCTGCTTTTAGGAGAATCTTTAATTTGTTATTCTTTCTTCTAACCCTCACAACGTCTAATAGTTGTAACACTGTTGTTTGAGAGTTGAGCCACTTGGACAGTATTAAAGTGGTTGTGCTAACAAAAAAGGGACCTAAAATAGAGATTTCGGATGAGTCACAATCAAATGGTAAATGACAGACCAAGCTGTTACTGCATTTCCTTTTGTGCTTCTGGAGGCATCTATATATGAAGTGGTAAGTTCCGAAGAAAGGGCTCCTTGGCCAGCAAGCAGCTTCTCACCTGAAAAAGCTACTAAACCTGATACAAACCAAGGGAAAACAGACTTGGACAGTCCAGGCTGGGGCTTTGGCTGGGGAAGGCAATAGCGCGGGGTGATGAGCCTCAGGAATACGCACGCTGCACAGCCAAGGGAATCTTTCTTCTGCCAGAAAAACTCCCCAGCATGTGCCAAAGCATCCCGCAAAGTTAAAGGCCATAACCTAACTCCATCCTCTCGTTTGGCCAGCGAAGAAAAGGGTCTCTCACTCAGCCGACATCCAAAGCATTTCCCAAGCAGCACCCACTGGCAGAGTTTCACGCAGGAATCGCCCAGCTATCCCTGGCCGTGCTGCCCAGCCTCCTACAGCCAGTCCCACCCCTGCCCAGCCAGGGCCGGTACAGGGCCCGGCGAAGAGACAACAGCGTTAAATCCACCCAGGAGAAACGAAGCAGCTGATAATCTGAGAAAGCAGTAACGCTGGGAAGGCACAGCGGAGACACGGGGCGCCGACCTGTCGTGTCTGGGTTTTGCCAGCTGAGGGTCGAGCCCAAAGAGTACGAAATCAAGGAACGCCCGAGTACGGCGGGCTCAAGCTGCACAGATCCAAGTTCAGGTTTTGGCTCTGGCCATAACACGCAAAAGCCACCGTCTTTCCCAGACGCTCCTGTATCCGTGTTTAAACACCAAGAGGGTCAGTACACAACAAAGTAAGTCTGCTCGGAAGAGGGTTCGGCCTCCCAGCCGTGACGCAGGGTGACACAACGCTCGTCTGCCTGCTCCAGGCTTCTGACCATCTAGTTTCACTTTTGCAATTGCCATCTTCATCCTGGAAGCGTCTGGGAAAGAAACGGGAGGGGGATGGAGAGGGAGCGAGACAAGATGCTACAGGCTGCGGGAGGCAAAAAAGCCCCAGCCACGGAAGCAGTGAGCCAGGTGATGTCATCTGATGTCATCCGCGGTCCGCTCAGAGCTCTTCCTCCTACATTTGGGGCTGCACAGAGTTCCGTAAGGACCGATGGGAAATCGGAAAGGCTTGATTTTTTCAAAGCCCTTGAAAGACAGTGAAAGGCAAGGGAGAGCGCGAGGGTACCCCTCGGTTTTTCCAGCGGTAACCGCCTCACTCGTGACGCAGCCAGGAAGAAAAAACCCGACATTTTTTATGCATCTAAGCGTCATGAAAAAACCAAATGTAAGAGAGAACTGCGCCAGTGCAACTCCTCGTTCACTCGGCAGCCTTTGAAAAGAGCAGAGGGAATTTCTACAGAGGCGCCTGGGGCCCAGAGCTGGTGCTCAAGGACCGGGCCTTTCTCCTGCCGTCCTCCCCCCGCCCAGCTCCGTGCGTTCGCTGCACCGATTCAACCAGGCGACACGTCTGACACAGCTCCTTGTAAAAACCCGAGCGGGAGTCAGTGGGGTAACGGAAGGCAGCAGGGGTGGCAGGAGGAACAGCTGCTTGATTTCATGTAATGGACTAAACCGCAAAAAATATCCACGAGATGCAAGCGAAGAGCCAAGCAAGGGGGACGGGCGCTAATCTAAGCAGACAGCTCTGTAATTAGTCAGACTGATTCAAAGTCAGTTAAATGGACCTCGCAGTATAGATTTACATTTACAAAATGATTCCTCTCCGCTAAGGATGTCAAAAATAAATTGCCTGCCTTTACTGACGCCTTTGATTTTCTTTGCATATGCATAACTCCCAGCCCAGTTTAACAGCCAGCATCACGCAGCGGCCCTGAGGAAGGGACCCGGCTGTGGTCCTGCAGCCGCGACACCGAGCACACCAAGGGTGGGACCGCGCTGGACGCAAAAATGAATGCTAACTCCTGTATTTTTTCTTTTCCTTTTGCCAGGGTTTCTTTCCAGCCCCCTGCAAACCCCGCTGCAGTGATTTTAAGCCTGGATCTCCAGAAGAAGGTGCAGTCCAGTCCCCACCCAGCACAGCAGCAAAACCTGACGGTAAGCTGCACCGGTGCTGCTGCACGCTGCAGACAGGCCGCGCCGGCGCCGGCAGGGAAAGGCAAGCCTCGGGCTGGCACGCAATGAGACATCCAGCCTGAACCCAGCGTCTGCGTCCCAGCGACGCTAATCCCACCTGCTTGGCCAACGTGTATCCCACGAGTCTCTCCTCTTCCCCTGAGTGACATAGAAGGTCCTGTAAGAGCTACTTGGATGGAGAGAACATCTGAAATCCTGCTCGCTCTCTGAGCTCTGACAAACGTGGCCAGCAGCCTGCTCCCCGGGGAACAGCAAATCACCATTCCCTGCATGGACCTGACGTTCTGCAGCCTGGTCTCTCTGCACGGGGCCGTGCAGCCGTTCCCGCACGCTCCAGCCCCTGATGGCAATTCCAATGGCGGAAACCAGAAGCAGCTCACTAGGAAGAAGTATGGTCCCTCAGCGCAAGTACTTCCTCTGGACCAGGGCTCTCATGGCCAACAGGAGAGCAGTCCACCATGACCAGCCCATTTCACATCTCCTTGTCTTTTCCACAGAGAAGGCAAACAAGGCCAGGGCAAGTAACGGCACGTGAGAGGGGAAAAATAAAGCCCAGAATACATATTTAAGAAGGGAAAAAAATGCCAAGTGTGTTCCCAGCTATCGCACACTGATGCTTCCCTTCCCATCCTGGTTTTCCTGCTGCCTCAGCAACACCACAAACTGGTTCCTGGGTCGCTTAGCCACATGGTATTGTCCCTGGCCACTGCGTGAGGCTGCTCCATCTCGCCTCCATCGTGTCGGGTAAATAGCGTGGACTGGCAGGAAACCTCTACATCAGGCTTCCGTTTCCAAACCCACTCAGGTCCCCGTATTTCACTGCCATGCAAGTATTTATAAACACTGCTGGTCAACCAGTTACTTCTTGTTACAGCTGTGCATTGAAATATATTGCTCAGTGATAGAGGAGGAGGCTCTACCTGTCCCAACGCTCCCTCTCATTTCCTGCAGCCCACTGGCCACCTACACCTCTCACTTTCCTTGTCCTCACTGCAGTAACGTCCTGCTGTAAGTGCTACCTTGAGGCAGCTCTTCAGAACGGAGCCTGTGACATGGCAAACAGGTTCTTGCCCCCAGCCTCTCCTGCTGGAAAAGAGAACTATTCCCCAGCACTTCACTGCTCCAAGATTTCTTTTCTTCCTTCTTTGATCATTCCTCAATATAATCTTTCCAGCGATGCTCTCTGTAGGACAAAGACTTTAATCATGCAGCCTGAATATGAATAATCAGCCTCAAGGAATGCAAACCCACCATCTTAATTCCTTCCTTTTTCTTACCTTAAAACTACACTAAACTAAAAATTTCCAGGACACCAAGATTAACGACTAGTTCTATGAAAAAAGCAGCATGGCTTAGCTTCCCACCCAAACGGATGTCTTTGTTGACTAACCAAAACCTGCCTCTTGCCGGCTTGAAAATGTGGGCCAGAAATGGATGTCTCTTCTGGGAACAGGACTGTCTGGCCAAGGAACAGTCTGCCAGACAACAGCACACCTAGACTAAAAGCACACGCTGCGTTTGGGGGGCACTGCGTGGGGGCACGTGGCCTGCAGCTAGCGAAGAAGCCGTTTGCAGAATGGCATGAGAAGGAACAGAGAGGATTTCCTCAAGTTTATGGGAAGAAGTACATCGTCTGATGCTGCAGTGTCGGTGAAGTGGACAGAGTGATCCAGAACAATCCCTCTAGCACCATGTTCCTGCAGTCACAAGGGGGGAAGAAAGCCCTGAACATCAGTGAATCAAGCTAGGGAATGCAGAGTACGGAACACCGAAATAAACTCTGCTTGAAAATTTCTACTTCTATTATTACAGACCAGACTTCTGCTTTGGTTTGATTCTACCCGTGTGCCCAAACCATCCTTTTTCCTGCTCTGCCTGTCTCCAACACTTGGCAGAGTCCTTGCTGCAGAGCCAAATCACCGTTATTTCTTCCAAAAGAGAGCAAAACATTTCTTCAGTCAAGCCAAACCCATCACCCGGCCGGGCTCCTCGTTGCATTACCCCACTCCTGCCAGCCGTACAGCAGTGTTTTATTGCACACTGAAACGTTACACAAAGGGGTGAGTCTGAGCCCGGGCTGGCCGCACAGCAGCCTCAGCGCTGCTGAGGGTGGCTGGAGCTGACGGCATTTTGAAAACTCTTTCCTTGGGGAGCAGGAGAGCGCAGGCTGGAAGATGGTGATTCCTCAGTAGAAATGAGAAGAGCCTGGCTTTCAGCAGGCAAATGCTAAAGGTAATGGGATTCTGTGCGAGTTATGAATTTTAAACAGTTCTCTAAGCTCTGTCGTTTCCAGCTGGATATGAGTTCTTCCGATTGAATAGGAATGAGGGAGGCTTTGGAGAACTGCTCTTTTTGTTTTCCTAGGTCTCCCTCAGCCATCTCCAGCTCATCTCTCAATTCTTTTCTAGCTGTGCTGGAAAGCTCTTGTGAGACGCGCACAAGCCATCCAGCAGACACCGGTTCGCACCAGTGAAATGAGGAAAACTCAAGTTCTAGTTCCATATGGAGAGAAATTTCCTAACGTTCCTGTCACTCTTTAGAAGATGGAATTTCATTACCTACAATCAAAAGCAAATGGATTGATTAAGTTTCTAATGAACACATGATTTTCAACTGCCACCGGTGCTCAGGGGCTCAGGAATTACAATCCCAGAATCTTTCAGCTCAGCAGAGTCAAATCACCATTACTCCTTCCAGCAAATACAGCACAGAGCAAAATGTTTCCTCAGTCAAGGCACGTCTGTCACCCAGGTGGACTCCTCTCCGACTTGCACCGGTCTCTTTTCACTCATTTTTGAAGGCTAGAAAAATATTACAAAGAAAACCCAGAGACTTCCCCCAGCGTCTCTCCCTGCGTGCTGCCTCCCCTGCTCCCTGCAAGGAGGCCGTTTCAGAAGCGAGGTCTGCCTGTACGTAGTCTGTGTTATCATCCCAAAATGGGTTAGGTCCTTTGGAAAAACACGGCTGGTTTAAAGCAATGCTACTGTAGCAGTCAGGCAGGACTGGCAAAGTTACTTGAAAAAGAACTGAGCTGAACTAGCTTAACATAAACATTCCAGTTTTGCTCTATAAAAGAAATGCAAATAATCCACTACAGGCAAATCCACCACGCACTGCAGAGACACAAGTGAAAATTCCCTTCCTCCTGCGCTGGAGCGCTTCACTCCCAGTTCTGCACGTTACCCGGAGTCAGACGCCGGGAGAGAAAGGGGCTGCTGAGTGATGCTAAGAAGTGCAGTGCTGTCCCTGATGCTACGGCTGCTTATCCAGGAGGAAATATCAGCAAGGGGATGGGAGGCAGCAGGATCAGCCATGGAACTGTTTGCACAACAGCAGTCTTCTACAAAATACTCAGTCTTATTGCTTTTAAGATACAGCCTGGGATTTCTTGGTTTTTAAAGTCCTGTTTTAACAATGTCCATATAACCCTGGTGGGAAATTAGGTGGGTAAGGTTTCCCCGCACGAGTCACCCCATCCAGCCGCTGTGCTGAGCAGAAATACAACCCACGTGAAAAATAACCAGCTGGTGCCAGTGTGCCCAGGCGCTGCGGCCGCGGGGCGGGGAGCCCTCGCCTGCGCTCCAGCCAGTGCGACTGCAGTGGATGTGAAATCCCTGCATGTGCCACATGTTCGTGCTCCAAGTCCTAACAGGACTGGTGGCCATCATAGTGAAGCTTACAGCTGGAGGCAAGAGCTCTCATTTCCAGTCCCTCCATCAGAGCAGGAGGGACTTCGCTCTGCGTGCAGCCCAACCGCACACGAGAGTGTGCTGCCGTGAGACGTTCTGGTGGAGTGAGAACTAGCAGGAGCTAAGGTCCAAACTTTCCAACAAAGCCAGTGCAAGCACGTGCAGAAAGGTGACACCAAAGGAAGGGCAGGAGGGCCTTTACTCACCTATCAGTGAATTCAGAGAAGAGTAAGAGCTGACTCGTCTCATCTTGTCAATAGTCTCAAACGACAGGATATACTCTTCATTCTCAGGGCTGCCCAAGGTGCTGCTGGCGCTGCTGCTGGTGCTGAGGTTGCCAGGAGAAAACGCGACCGAGCTTCCAGCTGCCGAAAGACAGGAGGACAGATGCTGAAACAAGAACTAGTGAGAGAACAACTTTTACCCAGGATTAACAGCCCTTTTCTAAACCCTGCAACATTCAGCAAAGGTTGAGGCAAATCCACAACATCCCCTTTTAAACACGGAATGTTAAACACAGAGTAAGCACCAAGGGGTCAGGAATGATTCAGTTAAAAATCCATGGACGTTGGAAGGCACCTTTTTAGCTCCCAAAGGCTCAGAAAAATCTAATGGCCAGAAAATTGAAACTAATTATGAAGGGGCTTCAGGAGCCCTTGGAGCTGGCAGCTGGCTAACCTGGGCTAAACCGTTAGTTTCGGCTCGTGCTGGTTTGCCGGTGGTATTTCTAACTTGCAGGGGCGGGAAGAAGGGGGAAAGGAAAGTGAAAGAATGTGGAAAGATGTCTTACATTCTTCATTCAGGCTGAGGTTCTGCAAGGACTTGTTCAGGTTCCTAGCTGTGGTAACTGCTCGGATGTTCCCGTAAGAGCTGACAGACCGCAGCCTCGGCGTACATGGACCGTCTCGCACTGGCGTCAAACTCCCACCCTCTGCGGATGCAAAATTTAGCAATTACAGATGTAACCAAGCGATCACAGCCTTTTGGCTATTTCCCAGCAAATATATTAACTAAAATGCTACCAATACGAACAGAACGTAGTCGTTGCCTGCTAGGCTACGGCAGAACGAGGTGTGACAAAGGCTGCTCTGGGCACACGATCAGCAAGGACCACGTGTCTCTGCTGCTCAGGCTGCGATTTTGTTACATCCAATAAAGCAGGTGAGCTGAGCCTCGCCAGTGCCCGCAGACTACCCGGAGCGGCATGACGACTCTTCCCTCCAGGTCGATGCTGGGCCACTGCCCAGACACTGTGCTAGGACACGCTGCTACAGCAGACGCCGTTTAGTAGGCAGCACTGGCTTCCGTCCGCTTCCGCTCATTAAAAATCCGGTAAATTTTCTCATTAGAGTTATGAAAATCCTACTTTCCTGACCAAATTTCAGGCCCAGTTTCAATTCCTATTTCACCCACGAATTTCCCAAACTTTCTCATTTCATTCCTCCGTGTACACACAGTACCACAGCCTCAGACCAGCTATTTTATTTCCCTGCAGAGGCGGCTCCATTATGGTGGTGGGGCCAGTGCTTCCAGTGCATCCTACTCATAAATACTTCAGGACTCTTTTGGATAAGGAGAAGCACTATAAACTGTGTGTAACGTTTATTTCCTGCAGCAAAAAGAACAAGTGTGGAGAAGCTTATTTTCCAATATGATTTAATTATTCAGACAATAGGGAGATTAAGGTACTCATTGCAGAGGCAGCACATGCTCCTGTCTCCAAGTTTCCATTGTAACAGTCCCATCATCCTCAAGATTTCCAGCGGACTTAACATCCACAGAGAACGTGAGGTTAGCAACGACGGCACTAGGGCTTTTTATTCCTCACATAAAGTAACAGACACAACAAAAGGGATGGGACCACAGGTGCAGAGCACAAAGTTCTTCACTGCTTCTTGTCTGGTGCTTTACAGTAGCAAAGATACGGTCGGTTCGTCGTCATGTGCTGAGGCTTCTCGTTAGGTCAACATGACACTGAAGTTTCAGGTATAACCAGGGCGGGGGGGGGGAAGTCTGCTCAGCCTGTGTACTGCCTTGACAAATACACGTCTGTCCTGCTCTGAAGGGAATCCCTTTGAATTTGACAGGCTGTTCAGTCTCTGCAACTTGCTGGTGAGCTATAGCTGTGTTTTAGATGAGACTCAGCGGAGGATGTGTTTCTCCAGTGCAATATATTATAGTGCTAAACAGACATTAGAGCTACCCACCACACCACTCAACTGTGTGGCAACGGTGTCTGTCTGATAAATCATCACCAGCAAGAATTTCATTGTGGTGGGCAAACTCCTTAAAGACAAGTTCCCAAGCGCCGCAGGCTGTACATTTCCTACCCACACAAGCACAACCACCTACCAGTGGCAGCTGGAGAGGGGAGAGGGTAATTCTTCTCTTCTTCCATGAACTGCAAGGCAACGGTGCAGAAATTGCTCTCATACTGAACCACCAGGTGACTTAAAGCCACCACCAGCTCCTATGGGAAGGGCAGAACAAACAGGTATCGTGTGGTTACGTAGGTCAGAAACAACTGACCCAAGGGAAACGCAGAACAATACGGTCATTATTGTTGATATTATTGAGTGGCCACGCAGAATAATAACTTTCCCCGTGCTTCACAGGGGTGAACTGAAGCAAGGCGGAACACTTTCTTTCAAATCTAATTCTTCACACGGCTTTTATACCAGAACAGGCTCCCACTGCTCCTTGATTCTGCCCAATGTTGCCAAACAGATGCAGTGTTACAGAGAGCACCGAGCCGGCGACTCGCAGCCCGCTCCCTCTGCTCCTGGGCACGCAGCGGGCAGCCCACAAGAGGCGTGCGTTTCCTGAGGAGCAGCCATCGCTGCGCCCAGGGCAGAGTCCTCAGCCCCCGTGGCACAGCCTGACCCTCGCCCTGCGCAGCACACGGCGCAGAGCTCCCGTCCTACAGCCTGTCCTACATTGGCTCTGAGCTGAAGGGAACAGAGTCTGACAAGAGGCCGCTGGGGACACGGCTCAGCTCTTCCCCGCTGAGCCCCGGTGCCGGAGTCCTACGCTGACCCGCAGAGTCTCGTACTGACCTGCAAAGTCGGCAGCTACCTGCAAACAGTGCTGCCCGTCTGCAAGGATCATCAGTCCCTTCGTTCTCCCTACTGCAATTTGGGAACAGGAGTTACAGGGGCCGTGAGGGTAGAGAAGACTCAGACCCTCGGTTCGGCACGGCACGCTGGGAAACAGCAGCCAGGGGTGGGGGGGCTGGCGCTGGGAGCTGCTCTCTGTGCAGGGCACTGATCTCCCAAAGAGAGACTCATGAATCTCAAAGAGCATATCGTCTGACATGCAGTGCTCTCCTGAATTAAACTGATTCAATGCTGGAAGGAGACAACAAAAATCAATCCTCCAATGCCGGTGACAACTGTCACGGGGTTGATGTTCCAGTTAAGTAAACTCAAGCATTAGGACACCTAAGTACACCCATCGAGAACAATCCACAACATCAAAAACTACTTAATGTACTACTGATGTACAACGGCACATCAGAAATTGTAATTCTTCAAAATCTGAAGAATTACTTTGTCTGTCATCTGTCCTTGTGGTTTCTAAAAGCAACAAGATCTTTGTACTGAACAGAGCTCTCATGTTCTCTCCGCAGCACCCTTCCCCCCTCCCCTAGGGCTGCCACATACTCCACGTTTCCAGCAACACATTACTCTGTCATTTAAAACCTGAGATCCAGCAATGCAACGTTCTGCAATCAAAACAGCAATCAACAGAAGGGCATTAGCAGATTGGCCCAGCAAGAATTCTCAGTGTTTTGTGCACTTGAAGACGACTTCAGTGTAATTGTTCTCCTTCCTTATCGCTGCCTTTGCATTCCCTTTAAATTAAAAACAAACCACAAAAACCAGGGTATAAAAACTCCCCCAAACCCCTGAGATTGTTGCTCCTATTTCAGACATTTGCTTAGAGGAACACCTGAGCTGAATCAGAGGCCACTGCTGAACAGTGGGAACACCCTGATTTGAACAGCGCTCTTGTCAGCGCCTGGACACGCCGAACTCTCCGTCAGCAGGCTCCTTGCATTGCAGAGTAAATGAAACGTTGAAGTCTGTGCACTGAAAAAGGGCGAGCGGATAAAGCAGCATCCCAGAACGCTACGGGCGTGCAGCGCAGGGCTCAGCGCCGAGCCCTCGGCCCCAGGGCGATGCGGCCGTTTTCACCAGCACCGCCGCGCGCGTGGTGCTTCTCAGCAGGGACGACTTCAGGATGAAACAGGTACTTCCAAATGGGTCTGATTCATTGAAAAGCCTCTTAAACAACACGTGCTCTGATGAGGCAGAGCCCATCAGCACGAGGCCGCCCCGCCTGCCCTTCCGTACCTTTCGAACCATGGGGCTCCCATCGTTGATGAGCTGGGCCAACATCATGGCTACGTTGTGATCGATGGTGGTGGAGTGATCGGTCCGTTCAGCTGAGTTCCCCACAAACGTTCCCAGTGCAAAGACCGCAGCACAGCGAACCTGTGAGACACGAACAGGCGTTATTCTTTTCCTATTCTTTCCAGCCTGAAGTTTGCCAGTGGGATTTTTTCATGCCCACAAATGGCATCTCTGGAAACCTGGGCTACTGTGTCGGGTAAACAGTGAGGGCTAAACGGAATCCCGTGGAGACTGAAAGCCAGAACAGATTCAGCCAAGCCCTGAGTTTCCAGTATTCACAGATGCAGGAGGATATTTCATTTCCCAGAATGCTCCGTGACCTTCCCAGGGGTGATTTTTCCAGTTGACATTGCCTAGAATATTAATTAACAGGAATAAGGTATGCAGGGAGCTACTGTTGGGATGGGAATCTCTTTAATAAGAGCGCTGAAACACAGTCGTCAGAGAAGGGCTTACAGAGAGGCAGAGGATGATGGAAAAAAGGAGAAAAAAACAGCGGCTCAGAGCAGGGTAAACTTTGCCGGACCACGCAAAGAGCAGAGGGATCAGACGGCTTGGTAATCGTGCAGCTTGCCTGGGCAGGGACTGCCAGCGGTGGGGGCACGGAGCAACCCCCACCTGCGGAAACGCTCGCGCCAGCTTCGCAGAGGTGCAGGAGCGCCGTACGGACCTTCGCACAAACATCGCTTCCCAAACTGGGGGGAAGACGGGGCAGGAGAAGGGAGCTGGGGGATGCAGGACGGGAAGGCTGAGTGTGAGGGGGAATCCAATCTTTAATCGCTGCACGTCAGCAGCGGTGTCTATCGCCAGGCTTACTGCTCCCACACGCGATGTAATTTCACTGGGGTCTGACAGGCTCTGTCAATCACGGCCAGGCTCTGCGCAGGGACCGCTGCTCTCTTGGAGAGTTTGTCACAAAGGTAACACATGTTCAATTAAAGATGGATTTGCACACATACCGGGAGGAGAACAGTTATCACACTCGGACAAAAAGACTAGAGGGTTTTTCGCAATACCCCGTGCCTTTCGGATCACATTTTGAACAAGCTTCTGATACGCAGGTAAGCAAAGCCCTCGGTGTTTTCCTAACTCCAGTGCCAAGATTCCAGAGCTTTTGGGCTGTATGAACTCCCCCTGCATTTCTTTGGGTGCCTCTCCCGCAGGGCTTGGATGATTTGCACCACCGTGAAGAAACAGCAGTAAGAACTTTCTCTGAACCAGACGCAACCGTAAGGCTCGCACAGGCCCTGGCTTTTTAAGTATTTCTGTAGCCCTCTGCCAGAATTCTGACAATTCAGCTGGCCTTTATTTAAAAAGTTGGATTTTTACCTCTGGGATTGGATCCGAGAGGAGACTGTAGAGCTTTTCATGAGCGCTGTCTCTCACACCACACCACCTGGCTGAGTCAAAGTTCTGCCAAATGCGTCCCAAACAAATGGCCACCCACTGCCGCAGGAGAGGATGCGGATCATTTAACTGCTCCAGGCAAATAGCAATCAGGTTTCCTTGAAGGCAAGCTTCCTAAAACACAAATCAATGCAATTTTGGATGACAGCTTCCTACCTCATCATCAAAAAAGAAGATTATTTCTGAAACAGACAGGAAACCAAGAGAAAATACTTATTCCGTGGTTATATACTGATTTTGTTACAAAATACCATTTGGAAACACCATGAACGGAAGGTCAACTACATCCTGTTATAGCTAGTTAAATAGCTGAGCATTAGAAATGCTTCTTGTGATGCATAAAGCCTGTTTTTTCCTCACTGTAAATACTCCTTGCACCTGTCAGAGCCCCAAGGTTTACGGCTCATTCCATATATCCTTCCCAAGAAGTTTATCACAGCCATCACGCTTCCACTTGCCAGGGACTGGGTGCTACTCCTTCAGCAGCACATCAGTGCAGTGCCCGGAGGGGCGGCCACTGAGGGACTTCCGTCCTTCACCTCCACTTCCAGGTGCCAGGAATGCATTTGTCACACCCCCTGGGTCAATTTTTTCTTTGAATCCACACAAAAATAATGTAATGCAATCTTCTATTTCAGCTTTCCAGCTCAGGGCTGTGCTTCAGCGCCAGCCAGGACACGTTTCTCAAAGTGAAGGCACAATGCCGAGGGGGGGTAGGAGGGAATGGAAGGACGAAGGACGTCAGGACTCACCTGTCCAGTGTTGTAGTTGTTCACAATTACAGCCAGGATAAAAGCAGTCATCGTCCGGTGCTCAGCCTTAAAACAACACACAACGAGCTGTTATCTAGAGAACAGGCCAGAGCACAACGATACCCCATGCTGTCTGAAACGCCAGACTACTCTGAGGGCAGCTTGTATCACATGAAAACATCAAGAGAGGGGAGAGACAGCTGAATTTGCTTGTCGTGCAGTCCTGTCACTAGCTACACCTGAGACCCTTCATCAGCGTGCATCATCGGCCTGCCCAGCCGACCCTCCCCGCCCACCTCTGCGCATCGCTCTGCAGGAGGCACGCGGATACCTGGCACAGGAAACCACAAAACGCTTCTGCTGCGGGAGTTACGACAGTCGCAGCGCAATCAGGCTGCCGCTGCAGCCAGCCCCCAGCTCCCACCGGCACCGCTCAGCGACCTGCGCTTATGCAGCTTCAACCAAGCTTGCAAATCCTCGTCTGGTTTGGCTGTCTGCGTCGCAGAACCTGGCAGGAGCATTTCTAACCCCCCCGGCCACTGACCCCACAGCTCAGCAGCGCAACGGGTGTCCCGGGGCACGGAGGCGGGAGGCAGCCCTGCCTTAGCACCGGCTGCAGCACGCAGCGACAGGTAAGTCAGGACAAGCTGAGCAAATGCTACAGGAGCCTGAATGAAGGTGACTTGTGCTTACTGGCATGTAAGGATCTGCCAAAACTGAGAGGAAATACTTGTGACCGTTGTCCTTCACAAGGTCAGCTTGGCACGACTGAAAAATGAAACAAAGAAAAAAAATATGAGTACAATAACATAAAAAGACTTTTTCCTCCAACTATGTATGAGTATTTCATGTCTTAATCACCTTTCCTGAGATCTTGTTTCCATTTGAGAAGCAAAATAAAGCGCAAGCCCTCTATCGGGGCCGCAATCACACATCCCCGGGGGGGAAGAGCAGTGCCTAAAGCACAGAGCCCTCCGCCACCCTCTGACATGGCAGAGAGAGTGACTGAGAAAGCGACCTCCTGCTCAGGAGAAGAGTTAATCTGGATGTCTCTGTCCCACATTAAACCTTCACCTATTGAGAGTCACCAGAGGCAAAACCAAGGAGGAATCTGATTTTTTTTTTTTAATGTTAAAAAACATTTAACAGAATAAAAATGATGTATGATTAGATCCTCTAAAAGCCCCTAGTCTAATTCTCCACTTGATCTCCAACCCCAGGTCCAGGCAGTCAGCTTACCAGGGATCAGGTTTGCTCACAATCGCTGCTCGCCACCTTCCAGCCGCAGGGTCAGACGGCGTTACCTTGCCCTAACTGGTGTGGGACCGGCTCGAACTGCAGCACCCCCTGGGCCCCGAGCAAGCGCCTCGACCCTCCCTCTCGGGGGAACAGTACACACTGGCCACCCAGAGTCAAGCAAGCAGCTTGCATTGATGTTCAGGTGTACACAGGCACTCCTGGCTGCCAAGGCAGTTGCTGATGCTCTTGGGGACCCTCCTCTTCCTCCCAGCTGCCCACCTGGTCTTACCCACGGGACTCCAGAGCCAGGGAAGGTTTTGGGTGAGTCTGGTGCATGACCCAGCTCTAACAGAAGGTAGGAGCCTGCCCCACGGCTGCGGGAGGTGCTGCTGATGGCACAGACAGTCCTCCCCGGCTCCTGCTGCACCGCCGCAGCCGATCGCCCAGCTCAGCCCAGCAGCCGGGACGCAACAGCGTTTTGTGGACGTTAAAGCACCATGGCCCCAAGCAGGACCGCTCGTGGAGACTGCCGCACGCCACAAACCTAGGACGTGTTGCTCTGACCGTGACCCACATCACTGAGCGATTACCAGTAAATCTGTAACGGTGGGGGTGGAGGAGGAATTATTAATTCCTTATACCTTCATCCTGTGTACCCTACCCAATCCCCCACCCGGCAGGGACGAGAGTTCGGCGAGATTTCAACCCATCCACACAAAGGAGAGGAACCGCCGTATCATTTGGCCACGCGCCGACACGCGTTACACCGCCGAGCAGCGGCACACACCACACGCTCTCCTGCTACACACAACCAAAAACTGCAAAGCCACAGCACCGCCTGCAACGGCCTGGAGAACTGCGCAGGTTTTCCTGGGCTGGGATCAGCCCTGGAGCACAGGCGTACGCCCTGGGTTTGCTTCCACACCGGCTCAGGCTTCGGGCTGACACATCAGGGTCAACCCAAAAGAACACATACTGTGAGAGTGAAAGTTTAGGGGAGGAAACACTGACTTGGCAATCAGTCTCCCCTGTGACTGTGGTTCTACTCCACGCTCCATGCCAGAGACAGGATCATCTATTTTTTATCAGGTGTAGAAGGTGACAGAGGAAACTAATTGTTGAAAGGAGAGGGGATGGCAAGACAGAGATGCAAGGGAATATTTTATTGCTGAAGGGAGTAAAGATGCTGGGTTTGGCAGACCAAAGAGCAGAGGGAACGGATTGATGCCAGGCTGCAGCTAGGAGAGGGCGTTCCTCACTTCTGGGCAACGCTGCGCAGGAACAGGCTTCGCTTCCCCCTTTCCATTCTCAGTGCGAACACCTTCTGTTCCTTACAACCCCCCATCTCCTCACTATAACACAGGCAAACAGACACCAACGGAGAGAAGGCTGCTCATCTTCACACCACATCCATTGTGCTGAACGGCACCCAAATACCGGGGGCTCGAGGGAGGGAGGCAGCTTCTCTAAGCCCTGCTTAGATCCTGCGAGCAATCTGGAAAGCATCAGTAACGCCTCCTGCTCCCGGGCGAAGCAGCTGTACTTGTGAATAATGATACAACAGGAGCAAAACAAGCTGCAGGCTGGTGTGAGGGTTCAGACCCTACATCAGACAGAAGTTCCGAGTGCCGGGCAGGGACCAGCGCACAGCCCTCCTCTCTCTCCTTAACACGACGCGTGGGGTAACCTCACGCGTTCCGGGCACGCAGCAGCACTGCCCCAGCTAGTGACAGTCCCGCTAACGCCTGGCAGCTATGCGTACTCCCTACATCGCTCCACTGCTTTAAAAACTAGGGGAAATGTTTGTTTTCTCTTGCCTTCAGCCAATCCTTCGGAGCAGTAAGAGCTTTTTCGCTGTCCCACTTCAGTAGCATTCACATTTTCAGCACTGGTTAACGTGCAGGTTTTTTCGCGCCTGCTTAAATTCCTGACTCTAACTCTTACTGCAGGTGGGGGGAGGTTTCCCTTTTGTCTGGTGTTGGCTGAGAGTGAGTTCATTTTCTTTCTAGTAGAAATTCAAGTATTTAAGATCTCGATGGGGCTGTTTACCAAACATTATCAATGTAGCATGTGGGGAATTCTTGACCGAAACCGTATTTGCCAGTTCCACAGCCACGTGGCAGCGCAAACTCCTGCAGCAGCCAGAGCTGCCCGGTGCCACAACAGGCACCGCTGCACCACCGCTCGCTGCGCAGCTCTGCCCGTGGATTGTCTAGAGATCCTCCGGCAGGTTTCAGGCAGAGGTGGCTCCAGTCCGCAATGAATATCCTATGAAAAACCATCTCATTGTACACGGAATTAAAGCAGGGGGTTGGAACTAGGTGGGCTTTCAGGTCCCTTCCAACACAAACCTTCTGTGAGTCTATGATTCTAAATATTCCAATGCTGATTAGGGACACAAACAGTTCTGTCCGAGGTGCAATGTTTCTGTAATACAGCTGGATTTATCCTGTAATTTTTATGAGAAAACCCAGTTCCTCGCAGCACACTGCGCGTACTGAGGGTACCGTCTGAAGGGACACGTGGCAAGCCACGCTGCGGTCTCAGCTCAGCACCTTCTCTCTGCCTCCCTGCCCAGAGGGAGACCCAGAGCAGAAATATCATCTCAGCAGGAAATTCTGCTCTCCAGGGCACTACTGAGCCTTCTGTAACTTGTTCTGTCACATTCACATGCAAAGAGGAGCGAGCAGTCAGCTGAACCCCAGTGCTAAGGAAAGCAATTCCATCAGCTACAGTCCCCTGAAACCAAATCAAATATGCAGATGGGGGAGGGCAGATGGAGGAGGCAGCACCGTACAACCATCGCGAGGATGAAGATTGTCTGACAATGGCTGCAAAGAAACGCGCTCTCACACGCTCGGACAACGGCTTCTGCCTGGACGACGGGCACAGCCCCACTCGAAAAGAGCCGAGCCGGGCAGACGCACGCCCGGTGCAAGGAGACAACAGCACCGAGGCGCCCGCCCCACGCGCAGCACTCCCGCACAGCCTAACGATTAATTACCGCATCTTCCCCTCGGGCAGCATCCCCCGCCGCCTGCCCTGCAGTCACCATCCCCTCGCGCCTCTTACGACAAGGCCATCGCCACGAAAGCGGCGCTGCCGCGCGTAGCCTGCTCTCCGCGGCTCGGGTCAAACTGCCGTGCCACCGGGTGAACCCCAACGCCGACCGACCGCCTCTGCTCCTGCAGCACCCGCGTACTGGCCGTGGGCTTCGTTTGGACAAATTCACCCCCTGGAAACGGGTCGGGGTAACGGAGCAGGCTGCGGCACTCGCGAGCCCGGAACCCACACGGCATGACGCTGGTTGGTGCTAAACGTTGTGAATGAATTTATTTCAAACATACACGGCCACACCTTGTGTCAGCAGAGGAGGGAAATGGCACGTCTGTATTGATATTTAGCACGCAACAAGAAAGTATTCTGCTAGCTTCTGATGGGACAACTCGAGTCGCTGCCCGTCCCCTCCCTTGGCAGCATCCACCCACCCATGGCCCTTTCCTGCCCTCTCCTCCCCTCTCACCGGCACCACTAGCACGAGGCCAGGGAGCCAAACGGTGCAAAGAAATCCCAATAGGAAAGTTAAGAATATTTTTGCTGCTGTTTTCTTTGAAAGCCCGGGCTACCGAAGGAGCGGGGCAGTAAAAGAGAGCATGGGAGGGAGCAGTACTGATGGCGGCAGGAGAGGATAACGGGAAAGAGCCCCCCCAGCCTGGCTTTACAAACCCCGAGGGACTGAAGGACGGCACGACGCTCCCTGTCCGTTATACACGAGCCCGCTCCGAACGCACCTGGGGCTGAGGCGCCGCCGCGGAGAGGCGTGCATCAACCCAAGCTTTGCACGAGCAGCTTTAAGATGAATAGTTTTCATTTTCTTTGCTTCCCAAAATCCTCTTAGGATGTTAATGAAAATATATTTATAAAACTAAACCTGACAATGCTAGATCAACAGTGAGGGAAAACTCCAAGAAATTCAATATTATTCTCCATACTGAAACGGAAGAGAGAGAACAAAAATAACCCCCCAAATAGGCAAGACCCAACTTCTACAGGCAGTTCAGACAGTTTCATATCAGCTTATAATTGTGCCCGCAATTAACTGTGCGCACCACTCCTAATAACTTTAAATTGCTCAACTAATTGCACCCACAAACCACAGAGTCGTATATTTGGCTATACAAATTTATCTGCAATTACTTACCTGCTTAATTATTTACTTAAAATGCCACAAACTAGAGCTCCAGTTAAGGCCACCTTTAAAAATCAGGGCTCAGGTTTTAAACCTTGTCCCTAAAGGTACCAATTCTAGAGAAGATCAAAATCATGGACCCACGGCAGGAATAAGTTCTCTTCCGCGGGGTAAACAATTCTGCTTCAACCACCTTCACAAACCGGCGTCAGGCCGGGAGCAGGGCTTCACGTTAGTCACCAAAAATTGCTTTTGCTTTATTTCTAGCAGAGTTCTGTGCCTGAAGCCTACCCAGGGCCTGCTCTGACAACTGGTGGGAACACTCCTGAACACACACGTTTGATCACAATGTACAGCAAACAAACAGAGGGAGAGCACGAGTGGGGGCACACACACTCTCACCCGGGGACGTGCGGCAGAAGACAGGAGTGTATTTGAAGCTCCTTCAGCAAGCAAAGCGATATCTTCCCCAATGAAGATGCCATCAGCGGGGTCCGGTGGCTTTTACCCCCTCGAACCAAAGAGGAACTAGGAACTCTGAGGTGTGAGCGTGGCGTTGTAGTGTTAATGGAGACAGAGCAAACCTGCTTTTGTCCCGGGCAGGGATGGAAGGTGGCACCAAACCCCCCCGTGCCAGCCCCTCGCAGGGGGGCTCCTGTTCGCAAGGTTTCGGAACCAGCTTTCATGCAAGCAGAATAAATTAATGAGACAATACGCCGGTCTCCAGACAACACAGCGTCGTTTGGAAGTGTCTCAGGAGAAAGTCTCAATTCTAAAGCAACTGGATAAGGCACACGGGGAGCGGGGGAGGGAGGCACGTTGCTGAAAACCCAAAGAAACAGCCACGTTCAGAAGTACTCACACTGTCCACTGCCAGAATTTTGGCCCAGATGAAGACAAGGAGCGGCCTCAGCTCGCGAGCTGAACTTTGAAGTAGCTTCAGCACATACGGGAAAATGCCGACAGACAGGGCCTGGGGAGCCAGAGAGAAGAGCAAAGCCCGGTGAGCGGCTCAGCGTCACTGCGGAGGCAGCACCGCGCGGGGCAGGACCGAGCCCTGCGAAGACGCAGCACAGTTAACGACACAGATGAGGAATGTGGCAGAAAACAATTTCATACATTCCCGGTAAAGAGGGGCTCCCTGTGCGTTTGTCAATTGTGCGTTTTAATCTTGGATGTCACCAGATATTTTCAGACTCATTTGGTCCATGGAGACTCAGAGTTAATCTAGCACTACCTTTCACTCCTTACACCCCGTGCTATTTTACGCTCCACGGAACGCTGGGCTCTCCTCAGATGGGGCCATTTGCTCTCCCAAGCAAACACATTGCGAAAGCTCAATAATTGCAGCCTTGCCCCTGGAAATGCAGGAGGCCTCTCGCCTGACACAGGCTTTTTCCCAAGCCTTTGCCACGGGATTCGGGACTATGCTCGCAGGAGGACAGGCGACACCTGAATCTCTGAGAATCCCACTGTGCTTGCTGACACCCCTCCCAAAGCACAGCGTACAGCGAGGGATGGCACCCGCAGCACGCGGGTCCCGGGTGGCACCAGCCACACAGCCTGGCAGCCGCCGAGCATCGCCCAGCGGGGCGGCCAACGAGCTCTTAAAGCAGGTAACAGCCGGAGCAGGGGCCGCGGGGGCTGGTCCACTGCTGTGTTTTGACCCTCAGAGGAGGAGGGCTTAAAGCCGCCCTCACTGCACACCGCCTTCCTACCACTGAGGGCTAAGCTGTCCACAACGGTGTGCAAAGGGTCTTGGCTGAGATGAGGAACGAAGGTAAGGAAAACCACTAAGTCGTCCCATCATGGAGCTGTCCCTCAACCAGCTGGTGGTTCGTTTCCACCCCCGGTATGAACAAATAGCTGCATTTCCCAGAGTGTTTTAAACTGCTCCTCTGTTTAATTCTTATTTATGACCTGCACTGTGCTAGCCACTTTCCAAAATGCAGAAGGCAGCTGCTGCCTCTCAGAAGAGCTTATAAAATCCAGAGACCAAACAGATAAAGGAAGAGAAGAAAATGATGCAGCCAGTAAGCTGAGAGCGCAGATGATAAACGTATGTGGGGGCTTTTTGTTATTTATTTTACATGACAAACCTTCTTATTTGTCCCAGATATTTCCTCCTGTTTTGTCCCTTCCAATATTTTACCCTAACCTATTCCCAAGGAAATTCTCTCCACAGTAATACAAACAAACAGCTATTCAGCCTTCTTGATTAACACAAACCACTTCTCTTTTAGGGCTGCTTGCTCCATTTCACATGCATGGAGAACACTCAAAACACTGGTTGTTTGTCATATCTGTGGAGTGCCTTCCACAGCCTCCTTCCATAAATCAGCACTGGTGTTTATCGTCTATATTGAGAGAAATTAGACTTTTACGTGACAATACACAACATCCACGCACCAAGCTAACCGCCCAGGGACCCAGGTCCAAAAATCTTCCCAGCAAGTCAAGAGCTCGCAGCCGATGTACCTGGCTCAGCAGCACCTGCAGAGGAGAGGGACAACGCTTGTTACTGAAAGAGCAAAACCCTCGGGACTGCAGAGCAAATTTGAAGAGCGCCTCCGGATCGTTACGCGGCTTTCAACAGACTGAACAAAAAAGCTGGTGGACAGCCCCTGACTGCTGAAAGCTTCCACCCACTGAACGGCGTCACCAGTGGGTCACTGCCCTCCTGCTAACGCTCCCCGCCACGAGGCTTCTGCAGACAGATTTCCTGGCGATGCGGTTATCCTCCGTCTCCACGCCATTGCTCCAGTTGTGCGCTCTGCTAATTTTTCTCCCAAGCGCAGCGCAGCTCTGGATTTCCAGCGGCCCCCCTGGATTTCAGATATTCTCGTCGTGCCGCCTGCCTTGCCCCAGGGCAGCGGGAACACGGCTGGATTGCAGGAAGGATTCAAAGCTGAGGAAAAGGCCCAGCCTCCCATTACTCAAAACAGCTCAGAAGCAGAAAAAGAGGCTTTGCTTTCCTTGGCAAATCGATGTAAGAGACTTAAGAGGGAAGCAAAAGGTCACATTAGTCGTTAATAAAAATCTCATTAAAACGGAGTCTGACAACGATAATGAGGTGGTAGTTTACTGGCTTATACCTACCCTGGTGTGAAATATTAACAGACAGACTTTCAGTTCTTAATCTCCTTAACAGATGTAAGATATTGGAATGCAACGTTTAATCCTCAGTTTAAACTGAGTAACATCCCTCAGCATGGGGCTCAGGAAGCCTCGCTGATTTAGCTCCCCCATTCCGTCCCCTTCTCAGTGTTTTTCCACACTGCATACTCAAATTAAATTCCTTTTTGTGTTGAACATTGAAGAATACCCACATCACTTGGCTCATGCCTCACAGTGCAGATGACGACGCTAGATACTCAAGTTGTGCAGAGAAAGTCCAGACGATGACAGGAGGATGTGTGAACTATCCTAATCATTTCACCTCTGAATATCGGAGCTCAGCTCCAAGGACAGGTTGTAGGAGAAAGGATTTTGGTCATCCTGCCCCAGCTGGCACAGCCTATCCCATAAACTCACCACAGAACTTGGCAGGACTGCCAATGTGCGCTAAAGATGCCCAGCACAGGAATAACAGGGGCAGCTGTTGGAGATTAAAGCAGCAAGAGGAACCCAGGCACGGGGGAAGCTGGGGCAGGGCTGAAGCAACCCGCAGGAACACGTTAGGTGCAGCCACGGATTTGGCACTGCTGTTATTATCTGTAAATCCACAACTCTGTCGTAGCTGAGGAAAAACAATGGATATAACTGAAAAGGATTTCCAGGTGAAGATACAAACCCCCATCTCATCACTGCTGACATCCCAGAAGAACCTGTAACCAAATTGGGTCTTATTTTAAAAGCTCCATTTCATTATTTTCAAAACCAAAAAAGCCATCGTCTCTCTCAGGTTTTTATACTCCCACTTCCCAAAGTGATCTGTGCAATAACCTGACACAAACTCCAGAGACTCGGATGAGGGTGTGGGGAGTCTACGCATGAGTTACGGACTGAATTTCAGTGAAATTATGAAATTGCTACACTGTGCACTGCGTCACACCCCTCCCTGACGCCTGCCCATCGTTATTCCTAAACAGAAGGTAGGGCAGCTCACTGTGCCCACACATGCAAGTTCCAGATAAGCCAGGATGCAAGTGAATAATTTAGGAGTCCACAAGTGAGCAGGGGTCTCCTGACAATGGCAGAATGGAGGACAGGGACTGCAGCAGCGGTCCCCCCATGGCAGAGCAAGCGTTACTCCTGTCCTTGGGCGCTGGAGGTCACACGGCAGAAGGAACCTCCACAAGGATCAAGCGTCAGCTGCTCAGGGTTGTCCAGGCGTGTTACACCAACTTCTCTTTGATGACTTCTGTCTTCGCTGCACCAGGAAGCCACCCAGGCGCACGGCAGGAATTTGAAATGGAAAGCAACTTCTTGAAGTCAATGAAAGGCCATTTACAAAGGGCCATGTCCCCGTCCTTGACAAACCCAAGCTCTGCACGGCTGGCCTCACAGTCCTGGCCCTCAAATACCTTCTCTGCCTGGGGCACATCCAAAATGGGGAAACAGACCCCACCTTTGTCAGGCTACAGCAGCGAGTCTAAGGACTGCCACGGGGTCAACGCAAAAAGACATTCAAAAGGGGCCTGAAACGCCCTTCCCTCCCTCTCTTCATCACTTGGTCTCCGATTCAAAGTATCTCAATCCAAATCTTATCTCAAAGCAATCTTATTCCACTATACAATTAATATGCTTTATAATTAAAGAATAAACTTATGGGTCCCTTCCAACTCGTGATACTCTCTGATTCTATGATTCTAACTACGTTGTTCTAGCTCATTTTTGCTCCAGGAAGGAAAGCAGGTTCCTTTGCCAGGTGGCCTCGCAATTCGACTGCAAGGCTAAGCTCCTGCAGAGCCCTCCAACGCCAAAGAATTTGCTGGAAAGCAGCAAAGTTGGTGCTGGAGTAGAAGCCTGCCTTCTCCCGTTGCAGTGACAGAGACGAACCATCCCTCTGCTTCTCCAACGGCTCTCCCAAGGCTTGGCAGGCTCAGGGAAATTCAGATTCGGTCTTACAGAGATTGATGGTGCTGTCAGTCACAAACCAAGCTGGTGGCCAACAGAGTCTGTCCCCATGTCCTCGTACAAGTGACTGGAACCACATTCTTTTCATCAGAAAGGCTTTTGCAGAGAGGAGCCCACAGCTACCTGATGAGGGTTTATATTCCTGCCAGTACAAACTCCTGGCGGGGAGAGGGCAAAAGCAGAGGACACCTGTAACACAGGCCTTGGCCACAAAACATTATTTGAAATCAGGCGTTATGCTTCTCCTAGATTTACTTCTCCTTTATACATACAAACTTTGTCTAGTCTGAGCAAATGCCTTCTAGAACTCTACATTCCTTCCAGGCATGGTCTTCAGAGACTTGTTTCTATGTTCTGGCAGCAAAATTTCAGCACCACATTAAAGGGAACACTTTGCAGGCTGCACCAGACAGACAAAGGAGCCATTTCCAAACTATTACACTGCAGTAACTTCCACTTGCTTGAAAACAGAGAGAGGATAAAGCCTCTGCCTGACAGAGCTGGCATGTAGGAGGAGACACTACGGGAGAGAACACCACAGATGCGCTACTCTGTGAAGAAGTCTTGTTCCTTCAGAGCAGAAGAGGAGGCAGCAGAGCCTCGCGCTGCTGCAGCTGCAAATGGAGCACAGCGGGAAGTTTTGCTCAACGGAGAGCGAAGCTATGGGGGAAGAAAAGCACTTTGTCTTCAGCTGCACAGGTCGAGCAAACGTGCAATCAGCTCTAACTACTCCTGAAGGAACCCGGGTCATTTACATACCCAAACGCCATCTGGCCGAGGGAGAGGTAGGCACACAGTGTCCCCGCAGCCCATTCCCTGCCCCGCGCTCACCTGCAGGACGATGGGGAGCTGCTCCGGGGGGTTGCGGTTCTCCACACCCATGGTCAGCCACACCTGGAAAGCCGTCAGCTGCTCCGCAAAGAAGGGACTGTGCTGGTGGGGCAAGAACGGGAACCCAGTTTGGTTAAAAGAAAAAAGCAAAGGGGAAAAAAAAAAAGTGAAGCAAATAGTTTTGGCACCTGTGAACTCAAACAGTTTATGGTTTCCAAAAACTACTCTTTAAATTGACGCATGTTTCTTTGGGGTTTTTTTAAATGTATAAAAATTTTCGAAAGACTGACCAGCTACAACGCCCTTTCAACATGCTGGCATTCCCCGGGGCGTCTGAAAAAAGGAGAAGGAAAGAGTAGAGAAACAGGGAAAGGTATCACCAGAGGTCTCAGGGAAATCTGGCTCATCTTTTCACCTGAGAAGCAGAGAGAACAGCAGCGGATTTATCGACTCCGCAGAGGCAGGTTCATCGCTGTAGCGCACAGCGCTGCCTCTGCCCAGTCCGCAGTGACTGCAATCCAACAGCAAGGAAAAATCTGTCCGTCCACGTCTCGGCCTTCCTCGGCTGCCATAAACCTCTCCGAAAGCAGGTGGCAGCTCAGCTGGGCTGGGCTGGAAGCAGTCTGCCTCCGAGTTAGCTGGTTTTTTCATCCAAGCCTTTTATTTAGCTATCCATCACTTCTGACACCCATAACGCAGTAAAAGGACTTCATACAGACAAACAAACAAAAAATAATCATAAAGCCTACTTACAATATTGAATCCACTAATTTAATTAGAGGCATCCTGGTGCTGCGGGTAAATGAGCTTAAAAGTAGCACGCAGAGTGCTAGAGCAGTTAACTGACTTTATCCCAGCGTCGCAGTGAAGACGCAAGGGATGAGGAGGGACAGGGAGGAGCGGGATGAACTCCCAGTTCCGGCTAACACCCGTCAGCTTAGCACTGAGACAGTGCAATCACGCGCTGCTTGACAAAACGCACCCGGATGACATCCATACCAGCTCACAGGGTCTCTAGACATAAAGGAACCCAGTTCAGGGGACAGCAAATACAAGCAGAGAAAACACCGCATACTTTGAAAACATCTGACGTAACGACGGTCAGACCCTAAGAAGATGCGATCCTTTGGGGTGCGCCACCCTGGCTGATGAAATAGGAAGTTTGCGTGGTGAGATCCGACATTCTGCAGCACGTTTTAAGGCCCTGGAGCCCGCCCAAGCGTGCGGAGCGGCTCTCGGCTCTCCTCTCCTGACACCGACGGCGCTGGCCGGTAACGCGGCACTCATCCCCATAGCGCTCTGCTCCGCAGCGCACGCTCGGAGTCCTCGGGCACATCAGCATCCCCTGCCAGCGCAGCAGCCCGAAGGAACCTCCCTTCCGCCACCCACGTAAGCCTGGGGTGCCGGGGTATGGGGAAGCACTGCCCGCAGCAGCCCCCAGTCAGGAGTCTACGAGGGGAGGGAAATCAAGGGGGAAGGAGGCAGGGAAGAGACGGGAGGAGGGGGAGCAAACCAAGCCAAACCCGCCAGAAGCCCAGTCGCTCCCCTGCCAGCCCCCGTACGAGCGCTGCGAGCCCAAGGGCCCTTCTCCACCAAATTATCGTATTTTCCAGGTCTGACTAGGAGAAAACTCCTACAGAATAAGCAGAAGTCAGACACACACAGTTTATGATGTGCGGCTGAAACAAAACAGCCCTGAAGAGATTATCGACTGCTTTACCCAGGGCCGGGCTGGACTCTAAACGTGCAGCAGCCAACGAAGGGATGGCAGCAGGTAAAACTGTGACTCACCCGGGCTTCTGACACCCCAGGCACCGGCTGCTGCTCCTGCCAGCCCGGTTACAACACCGGCTGACAAACCCCAGTAACGCAACGCCCCATCCCCCTGCCTTGCACCGGTTTCTCCCAGGATTAGCGCCGGCCAGCAGCAGTGAACCTCCTCTATACACAGCATTTCTTGCCAGGTTCAGCAGGTTCAGTACCTGCCCCCTCCCCACAGAACCGGCACAGACCCACACGGTGGTCATCACGCTGGGTTCTACATGAGAGCGTAAGGAAGAGCTCAGAAGAGGACTTGAGCTGGCCTTGGAAAGCTCGGAAACTTGCAGCACTCCCAGCTGCCCCTGCAGGTCCACAGCTCTTCTGCCAAGTCCCAGTCTAGATACACAAGAATTTAATGTTTCAGGCTTGAAAACCTGCTTGTATGCTGTTTCCACCCTACCCTGGATCAACAGCTAGTTGAGAATGACCACGCTCATCTGTTGATCTCTGGCCTAATCCCTCGCAGGTATTTGCCTCCTCTCATCCCCAAAACACACAGACATTTACTGCGTTTCCACTGGCTGGACAAGGAGTGCCCAGATGAGGTCTAAGACCTAAAAGCGCCCACTGACATTGTTAGAGACCTGAAGTAAAAATGCGTATAAGGTAGGAGAGGAAAAATCATATTTGTTTAAATTTCAAAATACAGCACAGACACTGGGGGTAAAAAAAAAAAAAAAAAAGCCTTCGGGCACCTTTATCAGCCCCCACCCAGCAGCAGGTGGGTGCTCTCCTCCTGTACGCAGGTCTTTGAGACAACCTGCAAGCGCAGCCAGAAACCCTTGTGGAAGTTTGGTAACGTAAATAAAATGCAAAACCGCTACTGTAAAATTAGAGAGAGCACCATGGTGCACGAGGTTGTAGAGTAATTATTATTTACATGTTCCCATTCATGACATGTCAAAGGAAGGTCAAGAAAAATCCATTCCAACTAAAGGAATTTAAGCCAAATGTAATACTACAAAGTTTACTTTTCTGCTCTCTGAGATTAACAGAAGTACAAAACCCCCAGTGACTCCTGTTAAAGATCCTTGCCTAAGAAAACTCTTTGGACATACTCTCAACCTCGGTTTTATGTTTATTTGAAAATAACCCCTCCAAGAGATAAATTTTGCTTGAAAGTTTTTAATTTCACGAGTCATGCCGGCACGTTGGGATTTTTTTTGGTAACAGCACTGTTAGTCAAGCCTGAGTGCTCTGAAATTTTAAGAGTCGGGTCTCAGGCATCATTTATGCTGGTGGCAGTTTCTTCCTCACCAACAGGTACGGGCTGAATCAGACATCTCATGCAGGAGTGAAGAACTTAAAAGCTGATTTTAAATCTATTCCTCTAAGTGAGGGGAGCAGACATTTACAATTTTCCACCCTTCAACGGCAACAATTCAAGCCTCAACAAGCAGAAGCGATGTGCTGAACTGAGGCTTCAGTAACGGGTTAAACTGGGCACACACCATTTCAAGAGATTACCCAACTTACCCTAAAGGCTGTTCCTTCCTCTATAATTGTAGGTAATTGGGAAAGGCAAATATCAACTGCAAGGTCCCATGCTTGCCTAGAGAAAAAGGTGAAAGAGGAAAGAGGTGGTTACAAGCCATCCGTTAGTAATAGCAAGGTAAATTTAAATTCTGATCATACAAGTATCTGGGCAAAGCAGTGTTGTCCGACTGGCTTCGAAATGCTTAAGATTTCCCTTTTTTTTCTTTTTTTTTTTTAAAAAATGACAGATGTAACATATGAAAACTATTCAGAGCAGCAGTGAGAAGGTCTAGTCCAGCATCGCAGCAGCCTGCCCAACCAAACGGGAGCGAGGTAAAGAGATCCCTGGCTGAAGTTCAGAGAAACTGCTCCTTTGTAACACAGAAAGAAGCCAGAGTGAAGGGAAGTCTTAGCACACACCCGTCCTCATGCGAAAACGGATGACTCTCTAAAAACTCGAAAAATTACCTCAATCCTGGATTAGCTCCAACCCACAACCCTCCAGCACCACCTCTACAGGCATCCAACCCGTGCTGGCTCCGTCCTGAAGTCCCACCAGCTCAGGAAGATGCGTTCCTGCTGACAAGCCCTCCAGCTCACGGCTCAGGGATACACCTACACTGCTGCACTAATTCTCCTTTTCCACATCCTCGACACAGATCTGTGTCACTGCTGAGGAGATAACTCGCCCCCATTGACCTAACTCTGAGCTGGGTTTTGCGTGGCAAGCTTCCTCACAAAGACTGACTCTACATGACTCACCTACGGACAGAGGGATGTACACTAAACCAGAGAAGATAAAAATATTTAAAGATTTCAGGTTTTACACTTCTCTCCCATACTATTTAATGGCTGATGTATCGCGACTTACTACTTCAGCGTTACGCTAAAGTACGCGCAGCGGCCAAGGAACCTGTGGTGGCTGGTCCAGCGCAAACGGAACGTGCCAACGGTCTGCCTGTAATGCTCCCCAAGGCAAATAAATGTGTTTGGTCTCCAGAGTTCCTACAACACCTCTACAAAAGTGAAACAGTCACTTCTTACCCCAGAAACGATTATCCCTCCTCCACCCACAGAAATTCCACGCACTTTTCATTTTAACAGATGAATTTATGCCCTCTGAAGGGCCCGTGAGCTAAACCCCCACCCGCCGGGTTCCTTACACAAACCAAACTCGCTCACTCTCCAGACACGTTTGCCCTTCCGTGGCTTGTTGCCATCGTGCGTTAACATCAACAGCCTGGGCAATTTTTCTTCTCCCAGGAAGGTTTGCAGACATAAGGCCATAGGTGATAATCAATACAGTGTATTTTAGTTACCTGCTCTAATAAGTTCTTAAATCACCCTGTTTTGAGTCAAACAAAGCCTTCCATCAGAACAACTGCCGAGCGAAATCTATCCCATTGGCCTAACTGGCAGCTGTTCTCAACCAAAAACAATCTCTCCAATTAGATGGAAAAATAAACTCTAACGCTCTTGCACTTTTTGTACGGATTCAAGAGATGCAGGTCGTTTCAGCTGCCCCAGACCCTGTCCCTCTGCTTCACAGCATTCACCTTCCACTTGACAATATGCTGCCAATATAATTAAGAGGTAATCAAGAGATAATCAAAGCACAGGCAACAAACGCTTCCCACGTGCTCAATAAAGACCCATGCTGGAGACAAAATGTTTACACAGAGCTGATGAGAGAGATATTTATTCTTGGTCGAGGCAGAGGCAAAGTCAATTAGTAGAAATACAAAGATCGTTTTACTTCGAGCACAGAATGAGTATTTCTAACTTGCAGGTTTCTCGGAGGAATGGGCAATTCCACCCAAAGAAATTCTCTCAGACATCAGAAAATGTCAATCCATAGCGCCTTTGAGATAAGTTTTACTACATGGGAGAAAACGGTTTAGAGATCAGAGACAACGAGTCTTATTCTGGCTTCCAATAAAAGGATTCTGTGTAGGTCATTATACTGCCGAGGCACAGAGCTAAGGTGCTGAGCTCCTTAAAGTCATTTTAGGGAAGAAGCACTAATAGTGCTACAAAAAATGTCCAAAGCAGCCCTGCAAGGTCAAATCTCAGAGGCTTTATGTGGTATCAGAAAGAACAAACGAAAATCTAAAAAGCGATTTTCGTAGACTAAAACAAAGTCTCTTTTCACGCTTCTACAACCAGGCCATTAAACTCCACGCAGCCGCACAGCCGACGTTACTCAATCTTTTAAAAGAGGAACTACCACCACCAAACCTCAACGCTCCTGCTCACCGCAACCCAGAGAGCCGCTGAGTCACGTCAGCCGCGTAAGAGACTCATCAACCCCAAAACTGCCGGGGATGCTCCAGCCCAGCGCAGCGCTTCGCTCCAGCTCCGCAGCGAACGGAAACCTCCCTGCCCGGCGCCGCACGTGAGCAAACCGCCGCTCCGCCTGAAGCAAAACTGCACGATTTCCCACCGCTAGCACAGCCCCGCGTTACCTGCGAGAATTTCGGCTGCGGGACTCGCAGACGAGCCGCCACACAGCCAACGCCGCGCTGGCAGAACAGGCGACGGCACTAAACAGGCGTTACAGTAATGAGCAGACTCCAAACGAGCCACAAACGAATAGGAAAGGACTAATGTCACAGCGTGCGTGAAGAGAAACAAGGGGAAAATCCTCGCTACAGTCATGGTGACAACAGTGGCTGGCGGGGAGGAGGAGCAGTGACTGACTGGCTTAATATGCCAGAGGGGGGCAGAACGGTGGGCACCTGTAGATGCGCTCGCTGAACTGATGTTACACTTCGGCACACAAACAAGAGATAAATTAGCGAGCGGCAGGGCAACAAGGGTGGGGGGTGGGGTACGCTAGAAATCATTTATGAAACCAGCCCGAGCGATTGCTGCCTCTCTTCCTCCTCTGTGGAGACTGCCGTTTGCAAAGCACTTTGGAAGATTTGTTCTCCCCACATCAGGTATCACAGGAGCTGGGCAGTACCTCAGCATCGCTCTGTCCTTCCCTACCGCACTCTTCCAGCCGTGACAAGGTGACACTACAATGCACCCACTGGGCGATGACCTGCTGCAGCACCGCGGTGTTTCAGCTTCACCGCGTTCTGCCACTAAAGAACGCGTTAACGAGGTTTTTTACGCTACGTTGTCCTAATCGCTGTGTACGTACAACAAACCGACAGAGCGCTTGCACAAGAAGGGAAGACACCTGCCCTTTGTAGACCCCAGATAATGCGGGAGGTACCACACACCTCACGGCGGGTTTTATGCACGTTCCTGTCACGTCCCCCCAGAGGGGCACGAAAAGCCTGTTGCAGTGCTCCACGCTACAGCAAGCTCGTTAAGGAGAGGGGTCACACTCACGGACTTCCACGTGTGTTAGGCTGGGGACTCCTCAGGTTCAGCTACTGAGAAAACAGACTTACTCTCATGCATCTCCCATACACATTTCAGAATAAATGCATATTAAGTCCTCTCCTTAGTTGGAACATTGACTCAGTTAAAAATCCGGCAAGAAAGTGCTTTTGTTTATCCCAAACAAGCAAAGCGACGCAGCTTGCCAGCAGACACAGTCTGCAAAGCCAGCCAGCCAGCAACGCCCTGCATCTCTGCCTGCACCCATCCGTCGGTTCAGCAAGGTCCTCAGCGCCCAAGGTGCAAGCCGCCGGCCTGGGAAGGCATACGGCGTTCCACAATATACGGAAGTCAAACACGAAAAGGCATCGCTCCTCCGTAACTCTACAATAAAAATTAAAGAGGGAAAGAGCTCTGCTGAATTCCATCACTAACTCCCTTCTCCCATGACAGAAACACTCCTGTATTTGTCTTCATATTCTAGTTTCAATTTTTCTCAACCCTTCAGCACAAAGTCCCTGTTCATGTGCCCCCAGACTCCCTCTATCTCCCCCCTCCGGCCAATACCAGTTTCATTCCAGTAGGACTGTGTAAACTTTTAACAATTTCACATGAGCTCATCCAGCCGCCTTTGTTTCCCAGAGGTGCTGCGAAGGTTGGACTTTTAAGCAAAGAACAGAGGGCCGAGAGTTCCAGTTCTGCTCAGGGACTGTTTCACTGTGCAACTCCCGGAGCTGCTCGGTTACGGAGCCCACAGAAATACTTTACCAGCGTAAACGAAGCGCGGTGTCGGAGCCGCGCGTTAGGGCGTCCTCACCCACGTGCACTCATTAGCTGGCAGATGATGACGGCAGATTTTCTCACACTCCAATTTTCTGGGCTGAGTCAACGTCTAATGCTTTTAATTCCCATGTCAGGGTTTTTATAATGTATTATTGACGTCTTTTAACATTCTCTCTTCTTCTGGGAATAGCTTGTATTATATTGCACCGCACAAAATAGTAGTGAAAGTGAGTACGTTACGGGGACAGGCGTGCTGAGGAGTGACCAAAGAGAAGCTGAAGCCATCTGCAGTCTTGGGGCGCAGACACCAGGGTATCTGCTCGTTGGAACTGTCCTGCTGGAGCTGGTACACGTCTCAGACTTCCTCAAGGATGCTGGACAAGATTTTTTGTGTTCGTTTTTTCTACAAGTACAATCCTACGCCATAGCCTGTCTGACAAAATTTTCCAATTTCAGCCTGAATTCACCTGCTTCACAGTGACACTGCGAGCTCCCGGAGCCGGCACGAGGGGAGACAGCCGGGAAGCTGCGCACCCAGCTATATTAAACAGTTGTTTGCTGCTGTGAATATCTGGAACCACTGTGAAATCCTCCTTCCTCCTACCCGTGCAGTCCCCTGCTCCAGCCACAACGCCCAGCCCGTGCTTTGCTGGTTGTGTTTGAACTATTTACAGTTCGTTAATGAATCTTGGAGATGGTAAGAGTAACAGACACACACACACACAAAATAATCTGGTTAAATCAGCAGCATAATCTGAATTAATCTAATCCTTCAGATGCCAAACAGTTCCGCATGCCCTTCCCAACAATCGCTTTCTTCCTGCTGAGATCCGAACTCTTTCTGTGTCGCTAAACGAGCCTCATTTCTTTGAGCGATCGGCGGGCAGACCTGCATCCATCCTGCAACACTCCCACCGTGTTCCAAGACTCCAGCGCCTCTCTCACCTGTAATTGGGTGGCTGTATTATGGTCGTCTTTTCAGCTAGAATTTCCAACTTATTTTATTTGCAGTACATTATGGCTTGCTTTCAACTAGAATTTCATGGTCGGTGTAGAGACTATTGCAATATTTCTATTATGGACAAATCATAGCTCTTCCAAAGCACAATTAAGGTACTTCAGTTTTAATATACGACCTATGTTAGGAAATATTTCCAAACACATTATGAGGTCTTTTCAAAGGCCGTGAATATAACTCGCTGGCAACAGCAGTAATGTATAAACCACAATCCATCACAACAGAGATCAAGATGCTGACAGAGCATCAGGCCTCCTATTCTTACTGCACAATAGAGAGAACGACTCTGGAAGTTGAACAGCAGAGCCAGTCAATCAATATATATTAATATTAATACTTGTATTATCGTAGTGCCTGCAGCAGCCAAGAACCCACAGCGCGAGGCACCACAGAAATGCAAACAAACAGCCCGTGCCTGGAAGGGCTTTCGCCTAAGCAGGGAACCAGAGAAAGCCGATGCGAGCAAGAAAGCCAGGCAGGAATGAAGTGTGTCAGAGCCCACCAAACAGGGCAGGGCCGTGGCAATCAGCTCTCCACATTCCTAAATACGGCACCCTTTTGGTGAAATAGACTGACAGCTTGTGGGTCAAACTGTCCCTCAAACAATCAGCTTTCACTGTCCCTCAATCATTCAGGCAGAAAGGGTAACTAACCTAACAGTGGTGTCCCAAATGAAATGACTCGAACAACAATTTAATAGGTCAAAATTTTAAAAAGTTGCTTTCAAAAGGACTAAACCAAAAGGAACAGAAGCTTCTATCTCCAGCAAGCTCAGTGCTTCTACTAGACCCGTGCCAGACCCTCAAATCCTGAGATATTCGAGTGTGACAGAGGGAAATTTATCGAACCAGCAGAGACAAAGACAAGCAAAAATGATAAAGAGCAAAGGGTTCAGATTTAACGTCTGAAAAGGGGCAGTCGTAATTATTCAGGAGGTAAACTGAAGCTTCAGCAGAGCGTAAGGAACGCCTGCAGCGCCTGCCCAGCCCTCCGGCACGCTCACAGCCAGCTGCACGCCGCCGGCCCGGCCTCGGAGCCCGCAGAGCTCACAGACAGCCCGGTGGGAGGCAGGAGCATCGCCTCTGACTCCAGGAGCCCTTTCTGCTCCTTCCCCTCTCACTGACTCCCAGATGTTCCCAGTAAGAGTCGCAAGGCCGGTGCAGAGCACCACCAGCGCCCATTCACGGCTGCTGCTGCAATGAGGAGGGAGATCAGGGCAGTGTGGATGTTGCTACAGCCAGTGAAATACTGACATTTACTTACGCTTTTTCTGCAAAAGATGGTGCAAAACCAGGACTGACATACAACAGCAGTTGTTTCTCCATCAGCCTTCTGCTGGGACATGAATTACATCTGTATGTAGATCCCGTGTTTAGTCACTGTCTCAGCTGAGAACGTGCAGAACGGCTTGTGTCCCTCCAGCAGGGACACACCGTCATCTCGTACTGCCTCTGTGAATGGAGGAGCAAAGTCCAGGAAGCCAGCTGAGCAGCCAGAGGATAAAGGGAGAGAGGAGAATAGATGTGTGCACGTACTGCAGAACCTACCCATCACACCACTACTTCGGCCACAGGCGATAAACCAAACCCTGAGTCAGGAACACACACCGGTGCACACAGGACAGTGAAAAGGGTGAAGCCCTGACACAAACAACCCAATAAACAGCCCAGAAAGCACACAAGAGGGGAGGGGGAGGATGAGGAGCACTGGTGGACATACACCAGCACCACTATTTGCATTCATTACCCATTTATAACACGGCAGGACAGAATCCTGGAGGTTCTTGCCCAGCTCTTGCACCTCAAACCGTGGCTGACGATGCGGCAGCCAGGACTCGCTCCCCAAACCGCTGTCTCATATGCTGGGTATGGAAAATTTGTGAAAAGTCCCAATAAAACAGCAATCAGCAAAAACCTGCTGTACCATCCCCCTCGTAACAATGCAGATGGAGATTCAACGTGATCATCAAATCACGTTGTTTGAAGTTTCTGTTCTTTTCAACGCTCCTCTGGCCCTCCAGCCACGCCACCTGGTTTATCGAAACAGTAAAATGGGTTTGGAGGTTTCAGATCAGGGATCCATTGGAAAATTCCTGAATGAAAGGGGATAGGTAAATGCGGATCATTATTTTTAGAAAATATTTAAGCGAGCCCCAAATTAGTTTCTAAATCTGTCCTTACTAAAAGTTCATAATAATGAACTGAGCCACCTCTGACAAAAGTGGAATTTTCCTTTGCTAGATTTGCTTCAAACTGCACGTTCTGGAGGACACTGAGTGAAGTGTGTCAAGGGATTCTCTGCTCACTTGCTCTCTACTTTGCTAATGTTTGGGATCCACAAGGATAAAGAGCCCTGTGTCTGACTTTTCTTAAGGAATTTCTTCTTCTGGTAAATCCTAAAAAGCAGCAACAATGGCATTATCCTGCTGTATGCTCCGAAGGGCTTTACAGAGGTATTTGGTTCATAGAACAGTTTGGGTGGGAAGGCCCCCCCCACCCCCCCCAGCGCCCCCCCCTGCCATGGGCAGGGACACCCCCACCAGCCCAGGCTGCCCAAAGCCCCATCCAACCTGGCCTTGGGCACTGCCAGGGAGCCAGGGGCAGCCACAGCTTCTCGGGGCACCCTGTGCCAGGGCCTCAGCCCCCTCCCAGGGAAGGATTGCTCCCTCCCAGCTCAGCTCCAGCTCCCCTCCTGCAGCTTCAGGCCATTCCCCCTGTCCTGTCCCCCCCCGCCCTAGTGCAGCATGGTGCCCTGTACCACACCGTATTCTGCCAGAACTACAATACAAGCGAAGAAAAGAATGTGTTCCTGGAACCCATCATGCTACCACGCAGGGCTGGGAGACTCACAGCAGGGGAGCCAGGGCTTCCCAGCTTCACTCCTCTGGTTCAGCACACGGACGGCAACACCAACGCCAAGTCAAGTCATACTCCCATAGGAAACCAGAAATAGAGGCTTTTAATATGCTGGCACTAAGAATGAATGACACTCCCATAAGGAACTGGAAATACAGGCTTTTAATATGCTGGCAATAAGCAAGCTATAAATAACTCAAGAAATTTACTGGTTTAATTTCAAAATTTCTGCAAAATGGTGTTCCACTGTACCGCAACTGGAAACGCACGGTTCTGTGGCTCCAGCTCTGCCACATCTAGTGGCAACGTCATCTGACCGACACCACGGGAACACCAGTGGCTCTTCCCTCTCCTGCCTTACACACGCCCCAGTCCCTCATGTGACACAATGACAAAAACAACTCGCCAAATTTACAAGTGACTGAAGCAATTTTCCTCAGAAGTTGCTAATCCAAGGCACGTAACATTCTCTGCCATGTACAAGCACAGGGTACGATCAGCGAGGCTGCCCTGTTGCTAATAATCCCATCCAAAGCCTCCCCTATTTCAGTAATCCAGGCACGGCTGCATCCATGCAAGCGCTCCTCGCTGCCTGCCTGCACCCGCAAACGCTATCGGGGTGCTCTTGTGTCAGCTCGCCTCCGTTTCTCAGAGAAACCACGCCATACAACTTGATTGCGCTGACGCTGCGGTCAGTCCTACACTGATCATCATCACGTCACACCTCCTCTACTTTTATTTTACCCCACCATTTTATGGAGGAAACTCATCACAAGGATTTTGAGAACGCAGGCAAATTAAGCCCACTCAGCCACCTCCGCCTGGCGTTTATCAGCCACCGTCTTCCCCGACAGGAACTATGGTAGCTGGGCTGCACCCGTTCATACTTAGCCAAGTTTTGTGCTGTTCTGATCTTAATCATACTGAACAAAAAAATGAAAGCAAGCATTTTTGTTATTACTGTTATTATTATTTTTATTATTATTATTCATGGGACATTTGTTTGATAGTCAAAACCACACGTAAGAGCTTTTGGGTAACTGTGTCACCTCCATTTCCATGAATCATCCTAAAAGCAACAGTAAAAGTAGATGAACTCTGCAGCAAAAAATCTCTCCTACTTCCAGAACGTAAGTTCAGAAATTTCCCCAGCTCTGCCCCCCTTCGCAGTCGCAGGCGACTGGCTTTACCTCGCGAAAATAAAGGCACCTTTGCTCTTTGGAGTGAAAGGTTACGCGGCTGAGCTGAAGCTCCTGTGTGACGGAATTACACTGCGATTACGTACGCACAGAGCAGCAAGGCCCTTGGAGACGGGCATTACGCTGCCGCACGCGGCTTTGGTTTTGACCCAGTGACTTAATCAGGAAAGCACCGCGCGGATTGAAGCAGTAACAACCTTTCAGCGTACAGCGCCTGAGATCCCCGCAGGCCTCGGCTCGCAGCCCCTGCGGCAGGACGGCCTGGCAGCCGTGACTTACCACATCGCATGCATGTACGTGGGAGGTAGGCGAGGGCTGCTGACAGGGGTGCAGTTGTACGATCTCATAATCCGTTCTGCCAAGAGGAAGTTACGGAACAAACTGGCCACGAGCAGGTCTTGCCTGAAGAGCTTCTGGAAAAGATCTGCCAAGAGATGGCATGGATTACTAGATGCGTATCTTTAACTCGAGTACCTCGGGTAATATGCAAAAATCATTTAAAACATGAAAATATGTTAATATTTTATTCCTCTAACAAGGAATCTACAATGGTTTTGCAGTGACTTATGACATGATGACTATTAAATGGAAATCTGCCCTCTGAGGTCCCTTAAAACATCGCAGTTACTCCCCATTAACAGAATTAAATACTTTCTACCTCAGGTTGGCGTTTGCCTTTTCTGGATAAAATGCTGCTTTGGGTGTTTCACTTAAACATTTCACTGAAAGTCGGCCTCCCTAAGCTTCTTGGAAACTTCTGGGGGAGAACAGGACCTGTGTGCACTGTTTAATCAAGAACTATACACCTATTAACTGGCAGTTCGATGTGCTTGCCAGAAGCCAAAATGAGTCCTAAAAGATGGCAACTGTGCCTCTTCTACAGAGGCCAAGAAGAATTTATGTTGCACTGAGCATCAGAAAGAGCACAGCTGGAAAACAGTTTACAGGTTTGCCCATCCATGCTCCAGACGAACTAATCCAGAGCAGGACAGAGGGAAAGGAATGGGATGAAGTTACTGACAGGAAACACAGAGTATTTCCAGCAAAGAGGAAAAACCCTTTTATTTACGATACTAACAAAGGCTAGAAGAAAACAGACTGCTCTTTACACATACAGTAAGAAAGGAAATCATTCAAGCCAAAGCAATCATGTTAGCACTATAAAAAAATACTTTCTGGTTACTGATGATCAGGTTGGTGAAATGCTTCTGGTAAAAAGAGCGAATTTAAAAAAATTTATTGAAGAGATGAACTGAGAGGGGATCTGATCAGTGCTGATCAGTATCTCCAGGGGGGTGTCCAGAGGAATGGGCCAGACTCTTCCCAGTGATGTCCAGCGACAGGCCGAGGGGCAGCGGGCACAAACTGGGACACGGGAAGTTCCAGCTGAGCATGAGGAAAAGCTTCTTCCCTCTGCGGGTGCCGGAGCCCTGGGCCAGGCTGCCCAGAGAGGGTGTGGGGTCTCCTTCTCTGGAGAGATCCCAACCCCGCCTGGACGCCACCCTGTGCACCCTGCTGGGGGTGCCCCTGCTCTGGGTGATCCCCAGAGGGCCTTGCCCACCCCAGCAGCCCGAGGTTCTGGGAAGCAGCCCTAAGATCCAGTCTGATCTGTTCTTTCAGTATCAGGCTTTAATTTTCTCTTTATTTCACAGTCTCATTTCTCCTACTCAATGCTCGCGTCTGATGAAAACTTGAGTCAGCTGCCCCAGCCTTACCTCTCGGCAAGACATTCCACGCAATGGTGTCTGTGATGGCGGTGAAGATCCAGTTCAGCTCTCCCAGGGGAGTTCTCCTGTCATTCAGTCTTCCAGGAATCCTACAAGCAGAGGGAAAAACACAAGTACATTTCCTATAAAAAAAACCCATGTTTTTTGAGATACTTGCACACCTCTAAGCCTCAAAAGATCCCTCTGTAAAGCACCTTCCAAAGAACAAACCAAAACGCTGCTGAACACTGGGCTCTGGAGCCTCCTATCACAAAGTCGCAGCACGGCCCCGCCGGCTCGGTGCAAGATTTGATGCTTGTCTACTACGGAGTATTTACTTCATCCGGGTTTCGGTGTAGTGGCAGTCTACACATGCTGTGTGTGGCCACTGAATCTCACCCATTTGTGCCACGAGAGCACCTACACGCCCAAAAGGTATAAAATAATACACCACAATAGTTTTCTTTCTATTGTGTTCTCACTCCCCCCAAAGAGAATGAATTCCTTTTCCCACGGAGTCAGGGGCTGGCAGTGCAGCCTGCGGGGGGAAGCCAACAGCAGGCAGGGCCACTGCTGCCGCAAGCTGTCCTGCAACGCACGGCATCCGTGGCCTTCCTCCATCTGGGCAACGGCTGCAACTGGGAACGTGGTTTCAACCCTATGAACATCAAAACCCTGTCAGCAATACACAGCGGGGGTCTATTTGTGGTGTGGTGAGGTACTAAAACTGCTGAGGAGTCCAACTGCTAATTTTATTAAATATTTTAAAGTAGAAAAAAGTGGCAGCAATCGCTATCAGTCATGGCAGCTCTGAAGAGCGATCCGCTGGTCCCTGCTCACACGTGGATGCACAGTGAAAGGGAGCAAAGCGTTTGGGGTTTTCTAAGATTATATTTTAGATGGGAGAAAATAACTCGAATCATGCAAAAAGCTGAAATATTCACACAGACATCCCCTGCCTCAAACAAAGCAGAAGCGGAGGGCCAGCTAGTGATTCTGCTGGGGATAATCCAGCTGCGTGTTACAGGAATGAAGAAGTGAGGGTTATACAGCATACGCAAGTAGCGTGGGACCGAAGTAATGCTCTGGTTTGTCACAGCGCAGGCCCTTCTGTGACTGCGTGTGTGCACATTGTGGCTGCAAGACGAGTTGCATTTAATAGAAGATTCTAAGAACACCCGAGCTGTTAACCTCTGACAGTCACTGGCATCAGCACACGCAGGTCCCTTAAATCCCGGATTCCGAAGTCTGCCAGCAGCACGCTCACTACGTTCCTAACAGTGCTATCTACAGAAAAAAGGAACGGCGCTGTAAAATTGTCACAGGGCATGAAGGCTCATCAGGCAGTTAAAAACAGAAAGAAAACCCGCGCCCCTCCAGAGACTGGCCAGTTCACCAGGAAAGCCCTCGGCGTCCAGGGCTGGGGGGGGGCGGCAGCCGAGCGCAGACCCTCCCCGCGGGAGGGCGGCACAGCAGCACGGCTGGCACCGGGGAGCGGCGGCGGGCAGGGAGGTGACCGTGCCTTCTGCTGCCCAGACCCGTACTGGAATGTTTCGCCTGGTGTTCACATTTTGGCATTTAAACTGGTAAAGAACAGGAGATTAAAAAAAATATAGATGATGCAGGAAGAGCTTAAAAAAAATAAAAAACCCCAATGAATGAATGTCATACAGTGAGAAATTTAAGGGGGTCATTCTCTCTACCCTTCCAAGGAACAACTTGAACATTGTGGATAAACACCAACAAGAGAAAAATCTTGGTGCCAACAAATACTTTACACAAGTGGAGAAAGAAGGAAGAGCACTTGGCCATTAAAAGAAAGGGAAGCAATTCAACCTGCATCTTTCAAAGGTTCACGGCATACACACTTCAGAGGAGCACGAGCTGACTCTTCCGAGGAGTAACCCGGTGAGGTTCTGTAGCCTGGGATGTGCAGAAGGTCAGAGCAGACAAACTAATAGTCTCCTGAGAGCTTAACATTTATTATTATTCCAAGCATCAACAGCCCAGGGACGGCGGCCTGACCGACGCACACTGAGCGAGGTGTATCACTGTCCCACCAGGAATCGTGCCGTCCCAGGTCCAGCATCTTGCCTGAACCAGGATCTTACCTTCGTAGACAGAAAAAAACGTCACTCAAATTTATTTCACCCAGGAACTGGACGGAGATCTCGTACTGTATTTATCCATCTCTAATACAACGCGAGGTCCAAAGGAACTACAGGACCAACACGCGATCTGATTTCCGTGACTGAAGAGACCGAACAACGGACAATCTGCTGGGACTCAAAAATCAGCATACGCACCACGCTACTCAAAGGAGGAGAAGTGGTTTCACTACCTCTCAGCTTCTGCCTCCATCCTGATCAGCTTTCCTAAACATGCTTTCTAATGCTTATTTCCTTCTCATAAAAACAAGGAAAAAAAAGAAGAAAAAACCCACCCCAACCCACCCACCAAACCAAGACCAGCAACAGGCTCGGTCCTGGGCTGTCGTATTACTGCTCAGACACTCCAAGACGCAAACACAAGCTGGCATCCCAAGCACAGCTTCGTTCCCCCTGGGAAAGCACCCGAGACAGGACGGGGAAGTTCTAGAAACACGCACCCGACCCGGTGAGACACCCTAGGGATTTAATCCTAACGCACCCCAGCTTCCCTTCTCTAACAAGGCTCCAGACAGGAAAGTATCAAGACAAACTACATGAAGGAAGCATTTTCTCTACAGCAACTTACTCTTCCGATACGTATAGCACCATTAGTTCCACGCAGGTTCAGGTGAAGCACGTTCCCTTGTATAAATACAGTTCCTAAACCAGCTAGAAATTAACATCTTATAAAAAATTCCTGTCTGTCTCAATATCAGAGGAAAAATACACATCTCTGAAAGAGCGTTTGTTAACTGATCCCCCCGAGCGAGCAGAGGGAACACAAGGCCACACAACTGCTCTTGTGAGGATTTCACATCAATATTTGCATTGCAGAACACCCTCTGCAGCAAAAGAGCAGCGTTTCAGAAGTCAGAACGCTATTAACTGGAAACCAGAGCGATCCTTGCTGAGTTTCCCTAGCAAGCCAAATGCTGAGCTTAAACCAGTTGATGGCCACTTTCAAGCCAGCTTTCAGTGGAAAGAGGAACAGGGTGTTTCACGGTCGGGTTCAGATCTTTACACCAGATGGAGAGTTCCGCGCGCCGTTCATGCTCAATTCTCTTTGTCCAGGGCCGACTGTGCGCGGCACGGACCTCACCGATGGCACCGGGCAGGAGGGACAGGCTGCGATCCAAAGCTGCCTCTAGCAGCCTGACCTTGGGACTTGAATAATCTGCTTTCTTGGGGAACAAGGTATGCTTCCTATTTTTTTGTAGTTAAGGACTTTGGATGGTATAGGGTTTATTTTGGATTTTAAAATGCATGTGGTATTTTTCCACAGTACGACTGCCCTTGCTCAGACTGACTGCAAGATGCATAGAAAACAGCCACCTAGCAGGGACTGCAGTCAGGAAGCAGACAGTAATAGGATGTCACTCTCGCACCTCGTGTGGCATCAGGTGAGTTCATTTTCTTCCTGCCCTCACACATAGTCAGGAAGAGACTAATTTTGTACTAGCTCCTGCATTGCAAAGGTTAATGCTGCTCAGCACTTTGAAAACCCCTGCGTTAGGTGTTAATGGCGAGGGCGGAGGGAGCGTGGGGAACAGCACCAGCCCGGAAGGCAATGCATCTCCAGAGCTGCACAAAACCCCGCCAGAGCTTTCAGGGTTTGAACTGGAACTAGAAAGCAGCCGTCAGAAGGGAACTGGTGGCAGGGCTGTGCTCTACGTGGCACTCAGGAATCAATTAAAGTTGGGACAGGCAGCACTATAAATCGGCAGATGAAAATAACCACGATGTGGATTGCGTTCCTGGACGGGGCTACCCAAACTGGCACCCCAGGAACTGGAGGAGTTTGTCAGTCTCCAACGATGAGCTGAGTGATCCAAGGAAGGGATTTTTAACACCATGTTACTCAATGGCAGTTGATCTTAATCATCTTTGGGAATTAAAGTTTAAGCTTCCAAGGGCAACAGAAGAGCGATTCGTACCTCTCAGGTTGCCTTCAAACATACTCTGACGACAGGGACCGTGAACCAGCCACCCATCAGTGAAAGATGGCAGAGGAATTCCAGCTGCACGGAACCTCCCACCCGTCAGGGCTGCACCGCAGGACGCAACCAGCACCACGTATGAGGAAGTCACAGGACAGACAGTACAGCAACCTCCTCTTGCTTTCTTCACGGTTATAAAGATTTATTTGAAATCTTTATTTGAGGGTTACATCCCTCAAAGAAGCAGAGCTCACTACTTTTGTCATTATTGTAGAGTTCCACCACACAAATTTACTTAATGTCATTTTTCAGATAAAGTATTTTGGGGTGAGTACATCTCCCTTGTACAGCGTGCTCTTCCAAATCCGTCCTGCGGCTATAAACTAAACTTCTCATTCCATCTGGGCACGCACCTACATAACCAGAACGTCACAAGGCTCCAGAAGGTATTTTTCCCCACCAGGAATATCGCTATCGTCTTGGTATCGCTTCTCCCGATGTCTTTCACATTATGCTTTGACAATCAGCGAGAGCCTCTGGCAGGAAGGACAAAGCAGATCTCATTTGTAAAAACTACTTTTGAGGGAGGGGAAGAAAAGGAAGAAGGGCAGGCTGGCTGAGCTGCTCGCTGCAGGTTAACATCTCGCGACTCTGAATTGCTTCTTCCATCAACGTCCTGACAGACGCCTTTACAGAGACCTAAATCATGGCAGTCTATTGAGAAAAGTGAGGACTACAAAATGTCAGGGTCACTGAAGGGCTCGTGCTAGGTGTAACCGTCAGCGTCCTTGTCAGAAATTTAGCAAAATCCCATGAATCACTTTAATTACAGGGGAAGAGCTTACTTCAAAGGATGCCAGGTTTTCCCTTCGGATGGGCTCCATCGTAACCTCTACTTTTGGAATATTATATATATATATAACAGGGGGATATGCAACATCAGACAGACTTCAGCAAACAAGATGCTTTGGCACCGATGCATACCCACCAACATTCACAACAATTTTAGTTTGGGGAAAGGAAATACGTATATTCCACTTTTCGTTCTTCCAGGGAAAAAGGGGAGAGAGCATACCATGGCAAACGGTAACCGAGGGATGCAGGCAGGAGAGAAGCTGTGGAAATCTCTTGCACTGGCAAGACCTGCTTAGACAGGATCAACGCAGTTAATGTGCTTGAAGACAACATGTCCTCGTCACACAGCAACATGAACGATCCAGGCGTGCCACGACGGGGCTCCTGAAATCTTGGCAAACTACTTGAGAAAGACAAAACGTTTGAAGTTCTTAAATTTTTTGTTTGAGAGTGCTGTACAGCTTTGTACGCCGGCGTTCAATCCTGTCATCTCTCCGTGTAACGATATGAAAGAAGTGTTGCCATGAAAACCATCCTTTTGAGTATGATCTTCGCTTTGTATTTACAATAGGCTTTGCCTACACTAGAGACTGATACCCTGCAACAACGGTGGTAAAATTAAATACTCCATTTCAATAACCCCACATTTATTACGGAAGAGAAACTTTTCAGAATAACATCTTCAAAAGCAAAGTTTTTCCTCGACTTGAGTACTAAGGAGCGCCAACAGGCTGCGTGGTGCAGCGTCCCCGCTACGCTGCAGCCCACACTAACGGAAAGACACGTTGAAATATGCTCTAACATCTTCGACTGAATTTTCTAGAATAAACTAAAAGGGCTGAAAGCTGCCTGCCCTGGTTCTAGGGCAAACTAGGAATGATAGTTTTCCCACTACAAAAAAAATTATCAACATAAAACCCCAGGCGGCAGCATTTCGGAATTTGGACTCGCACAGCGTTGATGAAGCATCTGCAAAGACACCTTCACTTTGGGCAGCTGGGATGACACAGAGAGGCTACAGAGAGAGCACGGTCCTGTCAGCAGCAGAATCCTGTCAGCAGCAGAACTGTCGTTCTGCCTCCAACTTGCCCGAGGCAGCAGTATTTGTCCCTGCCCAGCCCTGCTGAAAGTAACCGCACTGTTCTTTCACCCCAACGCCTTTCTGCACGGAGTTGCGCCTCTGGCAGATCTCTGCCAAGCCCAAGCGCCAGCAGCTCTGGCCGGATCTCCTCGCGCCAGCAGCAGGGCACTGCAGAAAGCAGTACGGTGTCTGAATGGAAATACAACCTCAGTTTAGCATTTGGCCTCATTTGCTGACCCAGCAGCCACGATTTGCTTTAGTTAAACACAGAGTCAGTAACTTGTTACTTAGACGGTTTTGTCCGACTTTTTCGAACAAGCCAGCGCTTCCACTGACTCTCCGCACAACAAACTCTTCCAAGACCGATGCGCTCACTTCGAAAAGTTAGCAAAAAGCTGCTGTTCATGTTAAACCCCGAGGGGAGGGTGCTAAAGCCATACTCAGTGCCCCCCGAGCAGCGAACCCCTCGGCACTGCCCCACTGACCCGACGCCCTCAGCCCGACCTGCTGCTCTTGGCCACTCGGGTCCGGTCCCGGGTGACGTTCACCTGGATCCCTCCAGCCGCAGCTCGCAGATGCCAGCCCAGCAGAGGAAAAAGTACTAAAAGGGACCGGAGTGGCTCATATTTGCTACTGGGAGCACCCGGGAAAAATAAATTATGATACTAAGCAGCTGCTCTCCTCCGCCTGCCCTCCAATATACCATCCTGAAAGCAACTGATGAGCTACGTTCCCAGAGCATGCACCAAAGGCATTTGTTCCATTACAGTATAATTTCTACTTTCTCTCCAATTACATTACGTTTGCTGTGTGGTATCTTGGGGTTTTATTTTTCCTACTTCATCTTCAGGTTGGCTCCTGCTGAACCATTACTCACCAATAATCGATAGACATGAAAACGTGAATAATTTCCAGTCTGTGACATTTCAGAATACTTAAAAAGCGGAAACAAAATTAATTTTAGTCTCAAAATTGTTATTTCTAGTGATTTTTATAAATGGATTCTGTGCTGGTGAATGACAGCCTAGAGCAGGGCACACGCTGCCACAAGACAGATTTCTCCCACCCTGCTCCTGCCTGCGTGACTCAGAGCTGACGTTCAGGAAAGGTCCCTTGTCACAAAACCACGGCAGCAAGGGACCGGGCTCTATTCCAGCTGTGAGAGTGAACTAACTGTGCCACCACACTCACGCTGGCACTTGAAGTGACCGTCTTCTACGTGGGCCCAGCAGAGGCACGAACAGCTCTGAGGTCACCAGGACTTCTGTTTAGAGAACTCCCTCCCTCTGCAGAGCCTACACCAAGTTAAACCACTCCGTAGGACTTTTTCATGAGTTTTGAAGAAGCAGAACAAAGCCCCAGCTGACTGCCCGTGGTGCCAGGAGAGGTGACAGAACGGCTTGCCGTCGAGCAGAAAAGACCAACCAAAGCAGCAGCAATGCCCGACGCTGATGCTGCCACCAAAGAGGTGACAGCCAGAGGTTCCCAAATTCCTAGCGCTCCACCAACACAGCTTTCCGTCCTTTTTTCTTTACATTTTACTGTCTGGCTCCAGCAAAGGTTTTTACTTCTAAACTGGGGACTATTTTGGCTTCATCTCAGCAGATCTGTCATATGAATGCACATCAGGATACGCCACACGTTTATTCATCAGGATGCTGGTTTAGCCTAGATAATTAGAAATCTGAGCCCTTCAAAGAAGGTGCAGCCTAATTCAGTCTCTAAGTCTGCAGCTTAATTGCAATATAAACTCTTCCCCCAGTTTTGAAGGCAACTAAATTACAAATTACAATACACACACAGGCAACCCAGAAATATTCCAGGCCTATCTCAAGACTGTAATAAAAAACATGGTTTCTGCAACTGATATATGTAGCAGATAGAGATGATGAGGTTTAAATATCTGATATCCACAGGAACCTCCTTCTGGCATGCTTTCCACGAAGACAGCCTTTAAAGATCGCACGTGTGCTGTGCTATTACCAACGAGAATCAATAATACTGAAGAAAATCCTTGTTTTGCCAGTAAACCATTATTTACAGAGCATTTATCCCTCAGCAGCACATCTGAGGGTTCAATGAAGCCAATTCTTGCACTGCCTGGCTCAGACTTCCACTGACCCTCACCGTATGTTCTTTGATTAGCTACACTCTCGTAGCAATATGTTAATTGCAATTAACATAATGCAGGCATTGTTCTGGAACACATTTATGCAGCGGCCCCAGGTGATCTCAGTCCGTGCTGATGATGAGCCCACGGGTTCAGGAAGAATTTCTGCTTACCTCTGCTGCCCAACACCAGAGACAGCCAAAGCAGCATCCCCTTCACTCTGTCCACTTAAACAAGAGCCAGGGCACTGCACTCTTTCTACCCCTCAATAGCTTTTCACTTCAGGACCACCACCTAACCCCGTCAGCACCCCCTGAGAACGCAGGCAAAGCAAATTACGCCCTGGGCAATGTCCTTCCTGCTTCCCACCTCCTCAGAACCAAAAGAAAAACAAACCCCACGTTCTCACACCGGCTTTCAGAGGGAACAACATCCAGTGGCAGACCTTCTCCTAGCCCGACGCATCTCCGCAAACCGCCCTAAGGCCCCCTTTGATGGCTGGGGTCCCATCTCTATTGGTTGAGTTGTAAACTGAAAAATTGGTTTTATTTTGGTAAGATTAGTGCCTCTGAAATACGGCTTTACAAGAATCATTGCTTAGCATCCCCAGCTGAGATGAGATAGGGTAATCACATTTTCACAAATAAAACTAGCATGATGAGATAGCTAAACACTACTGATGAGCCTGACCATCCTGAAATACGTATTGTGGAAGAGCTAGTAGCACCAAGAAGCATTTTTAACCTCATCTGAATGTAAAACATGCAAGGTAACACAGAATGATTTACTGAAGCAAAAACTGAACACGAAATTGCAGCTGATGCAGTCCTGCCTCATTGCCTCTGCTAGAACAGATCATTTGCTATCGGCAGCACGAGCAATGAATGATCGCTGCACTTCGCTACGCCATGCAGAAGCTTATTATAAAACAAGGAAGTGTAGTAATATATTTCTATTAAGAATTCACACTTACTACCCAGATCCCTGTTCTCCTAAGCCCTCCCAGGATGCCCTTCAATTCTACAGTTTTTGTCTTAGGCAAGATGGTACCTGGACTCTGGACACCCAGGTGTCAGAAGAGTTCAGATTCATCTCAACAACAGTACTTCTAGAGTCAAAATTTCTCAGAAATCGGATGAACGATCTTCAGTTAAGCACCCCCAGGCAGTTTCTGTGTGTATGTGTCAACGTTCCAGGAATCGGCCATTCAAAAACCACCTGCAGGGACCACAGAACAACTGCACCTAGTGGCTGGGAGCATCTGCTGCCCTGTCTTTACAAATATGCTTCCCTTTAAAAAAAAATTAAAATCCTAAACCCCAATAAAGACTACAGCAGACAATTTATTTTTTCAAAGTCTGCCTTGTTTGTATAAACTGAAATAGAATTTAAAGAACAGTTGATGTGGTTAGTCAGCTTGCCTCAGCTGCCTGACAACCAGTAATTATGCTCAGATATTGCTTGGATAAAAGGATTAGAACATGTTTCAGTGGTTTTAAGTCTGAAACGTAACAACACTATCAGACAAAGAAGGGTAGGACAGCACAGCGATGAAGCGACAAACTATTTTTGGTGAAGTGTTTTTCTGTTCATTAGCAGGTTTCGGTGTGAGCACGTCTGTCCCGTCAGCACTGCTACACTCAGAACCCACACCAAAACCAGCCACACGTGTGGTTTTCAGCGCTGGACCTCCGGGAACGTGGCCACCACCTGTGGCTGCAGTAGCCATTTCTCTGGCTGGTCTGGGGTGGGAGCTCCGAGCCAAGCAAAGCCCCGGGGCAGCCCTAACCCCCCACCGTGGGGCCGCTCCATGAGCAGCTGCTCGTGTTTATAGCCACTGCTTATTTCAGCAACACATGGGAAGGAAAGAAATGACAAATACTGTAGCTACAGACTCTGAAAAAAGCTTCCCAAAGAAATTCTCTCGCAGGCAAGCAAGAGAAATGCTAGAAATAATGAGGAAATTAAGAGCGATAGGAAAAAAAAGAAATAAAATTTGGCTTACTTTTCTATTAAATCCAGTGTGACGCCTGGCACCAGTCTGACGCTCTTCTGCATACAGAACCTGTGGGGAAGAGAATAAAAATAAAACATACTAATTGAATATTTAAAGACAAGGTTCTGTGGGAAGAATACGGAAGAAGGTTTCTTTATTACAGAGCTTCTGCTTTTAAAATGGTGTTTGGGTAGAAAACTTTGCCACGGCATAATAAGAATCAAACAAGGCCCTCAATATTTGTCACACTCATGATTATGCGGCGATTTCCATCGTCAGGTGTCAAAACTGGGATATTGTAACTGTCACGGTGACAAGTTTTCCAACACAGAGCGGGGCGGAAAAGGGCTCACAGTCATCCAGCACGGTCTCTCGGGAGGAGCACGACGACACAAGAGCCGAGGAGGTTTATGCTTCTGGAATAATGATTAGCGTTGGCTGGGTTTCCCTGAAGAGATTTGGCACTGCAGGCAGGAAAGCGAGAAAGGGAGGGAACGAGATGGATGCGTCAAGTTCAAACACCTCAGTTATTTAATTAAAAAAACCGCTGACTCCATTTCCTCAGCACGACCAATACCACTCCTTCAGGAACACCGGCCCTAGGAAAAGCCGAGCCCTGTCAGCGCCGCCTCTCGCTGTGCCAAGCAAATCCCACGAGCCTCTAACGGCAAGCGAGTGTGGGAAGAGAGCGGGACTGCCGGCACAGCCCCCCAGCACCCGGCTCCCTCCTCCAAAACTGGGTATGCCTTATGCCCAGAGGGCAGAAGTGGGAAACAATAGATCTGGGAAGAAAACGCAGCAAATTCAGCTTGAGAAATGCCTTGCTCAGTGACACCACTACATTCCCAGCTCATTTTCCCAGTATTTCAGAAATGACGAATTTACCCACTGGTGCAATCTCAGCCGACGCTGAAGCCCCACACTGCTCCTACGCGGGAACAGGAAGCCAGAAACCCACCCGCACCCACAGCTGCTGGAGCGGCTGCGGCAGCGCCCCTCCTTTCACCAGAGCCGCCACGTCCACCTCCGAAGGGCTCTTCCCCAGGCAGGAAGAGCAATTACTTCTTTAAAGACAAGGTGTGCAGAGCCCATTTTTGCAAGCTTGAGGGCCCTCCAGTTTTCTTGCGGCATCCCCTGCCTGCGGGACATCCATTACTGCCCGCGACAGGGACGGGCTCCGACAAGGGCAGCGGTCTCCAGGCTGCTGTGCCGGTGTGTGCGCCACCCGTCATAAAAAGAAAAGTCATAAAGCCAGTTACAAACACTACAGTGGGATCCCTGTCTACCCGCGAAAATATAACAATCTTACAACGCTGCTTTACAGACCCACGCAGGAAAACACCCCCCCACCCCCACCCCCCGCACAAAAGCTGGGGGTGGGATCCAGCACAGCAGAACGGGGCTCAGGATCAGGCTGGAGTCTCCCTGCAGACCAAGGATGCCAAAAACCTTTCCAACTCTGCTTGGTGCCTCTATGTTACGACATACCCGCAGGAGGACCAGAACAGAGCCAGCACAACTTTGTGCTGTTCCAATCTCCTTTCTATAAAGAAAGAAGAGTTCCCCCATCCCCATGTCACACAGAAGCCTCTCACCTCACCCACTCCCCAGTACTCCACCGGCTCACAGATTAACGGGACGGTGCTGCGTGCTGTCGCAGACACGACGTAAAAAGAGGACGAGCATCCTAACCCTGCTCGGCACAGCCAGCCTCCCCCGGGCCAGGCGGCACGAGGCCAAGAACTGATGAGCAGGCTCCCGCCCGGCAGCGGAGCAAACACATGCGTTAGCCTCCTTTCTGCAAGGATTTCTCCTAAGCACGAGGCTTTTGGTTGCAGTTTGTTGGACCAGAAGCAGCAAGCTCAACCCACGCGTGCGGACACTCAGGACGCACAGCGGGAGAAACGCCCGTGTGCCAAGCGGCTCTGCGGCCCCGGCGGCAGGACGGGCGCACCTCCGAGGGCCCGCTCTGAGCAGGCGCTTGCACCTCTGAACGCGCTACGCAGCCGTCGTTTAGCACTGCCCGCCCCGCGCTGCGGGCAGCACATGAATAAACCGAGACGTCAGTTGTTTCGTTTGAGCTTGTGGCTCCTCAGAGAGGACAAAACAGCACCAGACTGCTGCTGGCTAGTGGAAATCCAACCTCCCCTTCCCGCCCTGGCCACGGACCTGTCCCCTCTTCACCAGCACAGGGGTGAAGCAGCAAGTGTGTCCTGCTTTTGTACGTGCTGGGCCTGCGAGAGCGGTTCCGTGACACGGCACCCACCGCCGCCCTGGATATTTTGAAAGAGATGAGTTCACAAAAACCCCACAGAACCGGTGGCAGACTATCTGCATTTCCTAACAACCACCCGCTGCCAAGAAAACGTACTCATAGACAGAATGTTCCTCACCCTGTATCCGCACCCCCTTCATCACACCGTGGTGGTTGGCGTCATCATCACCAACATGGGGCACAATACGTTAGGGCTGCACGTAAGCGTACCAACACACGCCGGGCAATACAGCAGAAAACCAGAAAGACCCATAACAATGTTCAGCTGGGCTCTGCTCAGGTATCACAGGAGTATTTTGAAACTGAAACTAGTTTCTCTAAATAAATTTGGGACAGAAAATTGGCTCTGTTAACCCCTCAAGATTTCAAGCAGAAATGCAAAATAAATACATTAGGAAAAAAACCCCCACAAACAAACCAAACCCACACTCCCTTCAATGTCTGACTTAATTGCCCCAACATAAAATCAGCTGTCACAGGTCACGCTCTTTTGGCCATACACTTACAAACTGGCTGTATTTGGGTTCGGAAGCACAAACTGCACATCTGAAATTCCTGAGTCTGAGCAGTATTTTGTTTCTTCTTGGTCTTGGGGGTTTTCCAGCGCTTCTCAGGAGCCCCACTACTCTTTCGCGAGTGGGACTTCATGGTCCATAACCATTGCGTCCTTAGGAGAACTGAGACAAGCACAGCCTTCTCCCTGATGTGTAAGATTGTGAAAATGTAATTGCAGCTTGTTTATGTCTTGATGGACCAATGCCAGCGCAAGGATGTGATGCGCCACTGATCACAATACAGCTGCTTTCTGCTTTAGCGTGAGACACAGATCCGTGTAGCAGTGCACAGCCATACTCACTTCTGCCTGGCTCTGCAATAGCTGCGTCTACCTCCCAATTAGTGCCTATCAGTCGAGATTAATGACCCACACGGCTTATCTTTAAGCTTGCCTCATATACAGCTATATATAGTAACAACATATATTCAGAATACGCAGCTCACAGCAGTCACTGCACACAAAGATAATCAGTACCAAGTTAGCCAGGACTCATACGCGGGATTCCTGGAACCGTCAGGATTCATCAAGAGTTTCATGCGCCGCATTCGGAACGGCACGGCTGACCTGCGGTTCTCCTACCAGCATCCATTTTTCTTCCCTGAAATTAGACTGAAGTGGATGCAGCTGCAGCCTCATCTGATAAGTGATTTTGTCCATCAGTTGTTTACTTCAAATACAGAGCACAAAATGGGATGAGTAGAAATTTATTCATCAAAATTTTATTTGCCTATAAATTCAGTACATGAAACCTCATTAGCCTGTCAGTCCAGAATTGCAAAAATGTTAAATTTCTGAAGCAGTTCTGCAGGGTTCTGGATCAGCTTCAGTCAAAGGGCTAGACTGGGGTGAAAGAGAAGTTTTAATGACAAAATATTTACATCTGTATTTCTGGTTAACTGCTTTAGGACGCTACATACGGCTTGCATCCAACAGCTGGAATGCAGGGGAGGTCTGGCTTTGCATGAATTATGTTTAACAGCAGTGAATAACAACGCTCCGCGAGCGGGCACTTATTATTTACAAGACTCGCGTGGAGAAAAACAGAACGGCAATAATGCCAGTCAACAGGGAATATAAAAGGAGCGTAATCTTCATCACAGAACAGAGGAGACGTGTTTTGTGTGCAGTAAGCACCACACACAGTCATTGGGTTAGACATAGTAGGAAATGCTTTACTCTCAGGAGTTCACATGGCATCTGCCAGCACCAGCCCGGAACAGCTGAGGTTAATCCTTTCAAATCCTTCCCCTAAGCTGCATTTTCACAAACGCGTTTCCTGTCAAACACAAAGGAGACACAACTCAGAACGTCTCCTGCTTGTGCCAGGTGTAGCCCTGCTCAGAGCCTGCCCTCGTCAGCCCTCCGCCACGTTCCCATGGAGATGAAGTGACAGCAAATTCCTGAACAGATCATGACAGCCAAAAAGTCTTTCTTGGTATATATAAATTGTGCATTAACCACTGCTGTGTAAGCACTCTGTATGTTTGGAGGGGACTTCCTTCCAAAACAAACCAAACCGAACACAACCCCCTGACAGAGCTTCAGCATTTTAACTATGGCACCAACTGTGAAGCACGTTCTGATAACCGCAAGGGAAGGAGAACCCCGAGTCCCAGCGCCAAGAGCTTTCACTTCACTTCCAAAGCTTCAGTTTGCTACAAACCAGATAATCAACAGGCAAAGCCCATGCTAGGGATTCCCACAAAGATTTTTATGAATTAGTGGAAACAACAAGAATTAAGTGGTGTCACTGTGTGCTGACAGTAGACATGCACGAGTTATTCGGGATAGCTGCAAGCCTCAGTGGTGCTCCCCCTCTCCTCTCCACAGTGTTTTGGTGAAAACATTCTCACTAGAACCTCATTTGCTGAATCCTGCGTCACTTTGTTTTACTTACGGGTTTTGGACCCCATTCAACAAGTAATTTTTTTAAAAAAATCATTTGTATTTAGCGAGTTGCATTCATTGCCATCTGCTGCTAGCCTCGAGCTGACCAGGTGGAAGGGTCAGTTAAATTTCACCATAGATAAAACCAGCAGAAATCTAAATTCCTTCACATCTGGATAGCAGCCACAGGATAAAAGCAGTTCCCTGCAACCGTATTTTCCCAGTTATAACAAACAGTATTTCTCAGAGTTCCCCTAAAGCAATTTTGCTGCAGAGTAACTTTCTTTAGCTCTTAAAAGAGAAGGATTTGTGCAGGCAGCTTCAGAATTCTCCAACAGCAGGCAGCGTTCAGAGCCAGCCTACCACCGCGTCAGCATCGGGAAGAGGGAGCACAGCTCCACGTCCAGCCAGTCACTTCGGCAATGACGAGCTGTCGCAGCACCGGCTAGGTTGGAAGTTAACCTCCTCTCTGCTTTCACCTCTCCCAGAAGGAAGCACATCGTTCTCCAAGGATTAGGCAAGATTAAACGTCTCTGGCTAATCAGCAGGCTCAATCCTGCTGCATATCTGCAAGTGCTCACTTGTGAGTTTTGATGAGCAGTTAGTACAGCAACCAGGCCGGTATCTTCGAAAAACAACATAATGTTTTGTTTCGACAAGAAAAGGAAGAAAAAGAAAGATGAGAAGGATTTTAAAGCTATGAGAGGAGCACACACCTTCCTAACTTATTTAGAGGTTTGCTGTTCCTTGGCTAGTCTCCCATCACTTCCAACTCCTGGTCCACGACACCTCGGTCAGAAAAATCATCTTGTCATTAGCGCTCTCAAAACCTTCCCTCGAAAATATTCCTAAAGCTGAACTGAAGCTCTTTGCCCTCCTTCTCAAAATTACTCAAGACTTCTGCCATGTTTACAAGCTGTGACTCTCTTCTGCGAGAAAATACCCTCTGAGCTCAGGAAATCAGAAATGGAACAAGACATTAAACTGGTCCTGTGCTGTCCCTCACACGAGCAAAAGGCACCCGTCAAAGGCACTGTGTAACCAGAACCTGGGCAAAGTCACTCGCTTAGTTCGTTGCTTACATACGTCAGGCAGAGTGTAAGAGTTGTAAGTTATTACGAGTATCTCCAGAAGACCACTAGTAACTCCTGAAGCCGTGGTGACTCACTGCCCATCATCTGCAACGTCTACAGGCTTCCACCTGTTTCACCCCAGCCCTGAAGGTTTCCATTCCTGACCACACGTAACCTCAGAGGACCAATGAAACGTGCCAACAGGAACGTAGCGACAGAGCTACATACGGGGTGCGCACGCTGGATTCCTCGCACCACATCCTCAGCCACGCCGCAGCTCTGTGGATCCTCTGCTGTGGGGTAAACACATTGCTGCTCTTCAAAAGCTCCTGCTATCTGCAGCAGCCTTTTACAACTTTCTGCCTAATTACCTTGGTATGACATGCCAGAATACGGTTCTTTGGTTTATTGCTCAATTTCTTCCACTACAGGGTTATTTAATGCTACTGTATTATTTACAGCAACCGCAATGTTTGGAATATGATTTGTACAAAGGGCAATTTACAAAAACTTGTATTGCTCTACGGACTATTTCTGCTCTGAAGAAGCAGATATTTAATTCCCAGAACAGTAAATCCCTTAATCTGAGCAAACCTAGATATTGAGCTGGAATCTAAAACGTAATAAGTAGAAGATAACAATATTTTCACCTTTCTAGTTCTGATTAATAAAACGCTGTCCCAAACGCATAGTTCAAATCCTGTAATTCAATATTGCAGAGAAAGAGTAGGTTAGATGAAGCATTTAGATTAACAAATCTATCACTTCAACAGACGAGCTACACAAATTCTGTACTTGCCTTCAATACCAGGGAAGACACTCACCATCTCAGAGCAATTTTGATGGGCGTCGTAAGGCATGACGTGAAGAGGTCAGCGGGCAGATCCGGGATCATGGGCAGCAGCTCACTGGCCTCGCAAGCCGCCAGCTGAATGCAGTTCTTCATGGACGGCGGCAAAGGCATTTGAGCCAGCGGATGGTTTGGGTTAATCGCAGCCACCTGGAGAGATCAAGGGAGTTAGGCAGGGAACTCAGCCCAGTTCATTTCTATGCCATTTTGAAAATGCCCAAAGAGCTTCACAGTTTGATGGATCTCTGGATTCGGAGAAACTCAGACCTACAGCAGCACCAGGCACAGTTTTAACTCACACAGAACTAAGGGTCCCTAAGCTATTCACTGCAGCGGTACCGCACGCCACCACCTGCAACTTCCAGACTGAACTGTGATCACCACTGCAGAGCCTTCAGTTCGCATCTGCCGGCCTGGCTCAGGCACTGGAGAAGCAACTCGGGCTAACTATCCTTGCCTTTACATCTAAGCAAAACCCACCCTTCCTGCGGCTCACAACCATTCCCCACAGATGGCAGAACAGCTTCAAATGGAAAAATGGAATTCATTTGGCAGTTCCTGCCGTGGTGCATAAAGATGACTCTTGCTGGTAAGCCAGGAGAATACTGAACTCCCCGCTTCTCCCCATACATCTTTCTGCTTCACCAGAGCAAAAAGGTCAGGCGGGAAAAAAGGAGGAAAGGAAATGGCCCTGAGTATGTAGAGAGGCCACCTGCCAGAAAAAGAGAGAAGGAAATGTGTGCTGCCTTCTGCAATGCAAGTATTAACACATCAGCAGGTGTACGTTTTCATCAGTGCCTCAGTGAAAGGGTTCGAGTCCTCAGACGTATTCCTCTGGTGGAAAAAACTGTGGCAATTTCTGCTCTAAGCACTGAGCCTTACACTGAAAAATAACTCTAAAGGACTTTGCATGTCAAGATCTAGAACTGTTGTAAGAGGACTTCATTTTCCATTTTTTGTATTTAATTGGCCTTAATCACCCGCTCAAAACACTCAGAACTGAGACAGGTGTTAGTGCAGATTCCACGCTGGCCACGGACTGGTGGAGTGCGACGGCCCGGTGGCGTTCCTTCAGCTGCGGACAGGAACCAGCTTTGCGTCAATGTGATTCAGCTCCTCCACCCCACGTGCTGCACACTGATTTCCAGCAGGCAAGAAAGAACGAGAAACAGCAGAGGCGCACACAGGCACACGTGGTGCTTGTGCAAAGCCAAGGTCACCTCTGCGGAAGAGCGGAGCCTCTAGCATTCCGGCCTGCGCTATGGCAACCGATTCATCTGCCCAAACATCAGTCTGTAAACTGGAAATGCCATATACACCAGTACTCCCATTTCTCCAAACCACGGCGATTCTCTTAATAAAAATCATACTCTAAATAAAAATTTTAGAGACTAACAATTCACAGAATGAAAAACACAGATAAATTTTCCAAGGCCTTTCTGAAACAGACTTCAACCACCCCAAATTTTGATCTAAGGAACTCAGAGGTTCCCAATAAAAATTAAGCTGTATGCTACTAACAGAAAAAAAAGGTAATTAAAACACTGAAAAGATCTTTTGAGGAGAAAGGCATGAGAGAGTGTGGAAAAGCATTAGCTCCTCACAGATTTATAAATATAAAGCAGTCGAACTGCTTTGCTATGGCTATTCATTTCTAAAGACAGACTTGCCCTCTGGGCATCCCCATAAACGGGGTCCGTAGGTGGGAAGTGCATTTAGATGGATTTTCTGCTCTCCCAGTAGTGTGAAACCCTGATGACTCGACATTTGTCCTGGTCTCGTAGTGCCCTCGGTTCTGGTGGGGCAGTGGCAGCTCTCCGCTTCCACGCAGTCGGAGGAACTACAGCAGCTGTGACGCAGGCGGTGTGAGTGTTTGTCCGTTAGGAGATGAACTACCCACAACCATAAAGCGAACAGGGTGCCAGCCTGTGATTACAGATCTTGTCAGACCCTCGGGGATAGCGCGGGCACCAAAACATTCTTTTACAAAGTCAGGGGTGGGGGGTGAGGTGTGGGACAGAGGGGTGAGTAAAGCCCGCTATGAATATTTATTTTTGTGTCCTTAGAACATCCGCTGAAGTCAGCCTTTCCAGGCTGCTTGGTTCCCTCACAAACACAACTTGTTGTTAGAGCAAGAAATGGAATGAGTAGAAGGCTAAAGAAAGATTAAAAATATCAGAGGGCTGGAGCACCTCTGCTACAAGGACAGGCTGAGGGAGTTGCGCTCCTTCAACCTGGAGAAGAAAAGGCTCTGGGGAGCCCTTGGAGCCCCTCCCAGTGCCTGCAGGGGCTGCAGGAAAGCTGGAGAGGGGCTGGTTCCAGGGCGGGGAGGGACAGGCCAAGGGGAAGGGCCTGAAGCTGCAGGAGGGGAGCTGGAGCTGAGCTGGGAGGCAGCAATCCTTCCCTGGGAGGGTGCTGAGGCCCTGGCACAGGGTGCCCCGAGAAGCTGTGGCTGCCCCTGGCTCCCTGGCAGTGCCCAAGGCCAGGTTGGATGGGGCTTTGGGCAGCCTGGGCTGGTGGGGGTGTCCCTGCCCATGGCAGGGGGGCTGGAACTACATGACCCTTGTGGTCCCTCCCAACCCAACCATTCTATGATTCTATGAATATAATTCAGTAAAGTAGTACTGATTCACAACTGTAAAAATAGTAAATAAACTACATAAAGTTATGATATTATTAATAATGTTGATAACACTTCTTATATGTATTTATCTACAATCTTCAACTGTTTCTTTCAGGTGCCCACATTTCCGTAAGCGATCTATTAGACCTTGCAGCGGGTCATAACCAACCCACAACCCCTTTCAGCAGAAACGCAGTCTCAAGGTGAAGTGATGCGTATTTTCCTGTGTAAGCTCTGTAAGTGAAAATGTCTTACTACCACCGAGCTCTTATTGTGTTACTTACTGTTATTTCAGGGCAACTGCCAATCCACAGCATTTCAGACAAAGGAACAGTGGTAATGCTGATTTATCAGTTATACTGCAATGTGCTAGCGTAAGATGGTGGTAATTAACTTGTTCAGGAAACAAATTACAGCTGCCCAAGCTAAGGAGCACTCAGGTTTGCTACTTGCAAGTGCTCTGTCTATCAGAGGAAGAGCAAATGGATTTGTAAGTATTAGGGCTGCAATGAACAGAGGGGGAAACAATGTGTGTGTTTCAAACCACTGCTACTGACAACGTCCATGTTCCTACACGATCAGGCCGAGAAACAGGCACCTGATACACGATCAGCCCTCTGTGTATTAACAGAGGTGCTCAAGGCAAACTCGGGAGGAACCCTGCCCCGAGACAGACACCGGGAGCCGTTCCTTCCCGTGCTGACCAGACCTGCCAGCTCCACACAGCTCCTGCTGCGAGAAGCCCCTTCCCTCTGGAAGGCACTACGGCAGCTACGGCAGAGGAGATGATGTTCCTCTCTCCCAGCAGATGGTGGATTAGAAAAATGCTCCCCCCAGACACGATGCTAATGCCAGATAACATTCTGCTGTGCTGTCGTTAAGCTAATTTTTTGAGAATTAACGTTGAAGACGGAAAAATAAAAACTGTGAGTTCCTCAGCTCCAGTTAGGCCCAGTTACTCATACTCCCTGCTGGAGGGGGAACCGAAGACGCACTGGCACCCCAACACCGAACTCCTACACGGCAAAGCACAAAACCCGTCAGCGTGCAGCTGTACGGCACGCTGCTGGAAAATTCCAACAGTGATGCTGAAAATCAAAAAGTGAGATGTGTGATTTGCTGCATGAGATACAGGAAACGTAGTTCAGCCTTCACTCCTCTGCATCTCAAACGTGGCTTTACGACGGCAGACCTTTGCTGCATGAAACAAGCATGAGTCAGAGGAAACAGTGTCACAATTACACAGAAAATTAATCAGAAATAGCTAGCCTACTGTTTTGTCATTGTTAGCACAGCACACTTAGAGTGCCTACTTAATTTTCCAGAATTATGGGGTATTTACACCCGCAGAATCATCAGGGACAATGAGTAAGAGCATCCAGTGCCACCACTTCCCTAAGCAATGGGAGCAGAGCTCAGAGCAGCCAGCAGGCACAGCCGGGCACTCCCTAACCAGCCTCCGCTGCTCCACAGGCGTCGCTTCACCGGCCGGCTCGAGGGCCAGCGCCTGCCGGGTCCCCTCCGCACCCTCCTGCACCCCGGCACCGCTCAGCGATGCCAAACAGGACAGTGGGTGGGAAAGCAACAGCAGGAATTCCCGTTTCTAAACACAGGGATCAGTTTTCAGGTCTGAAAAATGTCTTTTGAGAAAGGAAAACAATAGGTTTCTAATACAAATACCAGGACAAAACCAAAACAAATAAAGGCAGGATCAACTGGGAAAATGAACTTTACTGTGCCACAGCACGACCGCAGCACGCTGCTAAACGGGCGTCTCTTAGCTGCAAAATACGTACTTCTGTTTAGGTAGATATCAAGCCAAATCCTCAGCTTAACTGCCCATCCAGTTGGAAACTAAAACAGCTCACAGATATTTCTCTGAAACAGTCAAAGTCTACCACAGCCCAGGGGAGCCGCCAGCCCCTGCATCGATAGCATCTCAAAGTCTGGGAACACGGACAGACTGCGTCAGCCTCACTGCTGCCCTATAAATACACAATCAAATGACAACATTATCTCCACATCTGCCCATTCCCACCCCACCCAAAACCAGTTACAGCTGAACTGGCTCTGGCATCTTCCGAGCTGGATCTTCAGCCTTGGCCCCCCCCCCGAGCGGCAGTCCTGCCAAAGATAAGAACTATTTCCAACTGCAGCCTGTTCTCCAGGATGAGACACGGCAGATTCCTGCCTCTCGTGTAGTCCTCTGCCTACTGAAACCGGTGTGCAGCCCGCTACCCGCACAGCTTTTCACTCACCCACATTAGCCACGCTGTATTTATTCACAAAAGGCCCAAAAAATGTATTTGCTGTTCAAGTGCCATTTTAGAGGCAGCTCTCTAAGGGAGACAAAGCACCGTGCAGTGCTACAACATCCTCTCCTCTCGGGTCAATCAGAGAAGCATTAACTGCTCTTCTATCGCTCCCAAGTTATCATTTCCTTCGTGCTTCCCCTCGCTGGGGGCCGCACAAGACTGAGATTTTAGGTGAAGGAGTCCCAGCCTTTATATTCCATGAACAACGAAAACCAAATATAATGGGGGTGCAAACATGCCTGTAAGTATGGTGAAATTAATTTTAACATTTCTGGTGGAACTATGTACAACCTGATGGCACCTGGCCAGAGCCCTGTGCTGGCCAAATAAAAACAGGATCCCAAAAAGAATAAACCAAACAGCCAGCGCTTCCCCCAGCCTTCATTCTGCTGGATTAAGAAAACGGCAAGCTCCTCTAAGCTCCTTCCAGTAAGATGGGCTAACAATTATCTTGATCACTTCAGCAGCCCCTCTGAGTACCAGCTTCAGCTTTACTTCGCTTTTCATGAGTTTGAACAGTTCAGTAGTTGATGGTTTTCCAGATGAATTCCCATCCATGCACTGTACGACACCATAAGCACTTTTCTATCTCTGTTACCAAGTCTTCTGCCTTCTGTTAATAATAGGCAGTTATCTCAGTAAGACTTCAGCAGCGGATGAAATCCGAAGATGCGGAACGGAAAGCTGACATCCCACCCTGAAAGCATTTTCATAATCGAATTAACTGGTAGTTTTAACCTCTGCTGCAAAGAAAAGAAACACTAAAGCAGTTTTCCTATGTAATCTTACACATTTTGTAAAATAAAAACCCAGGGCAAATGTAATTTAATATTTTTGTTGTAATAAAGATTGTGCTCTTCTTCCTTGTTATAACCAACCATCCTCATCTGCAGACAGCCTGACTCGCAGAGAGGAGCTCAGTCTCACCTGAGCAACGTATGTCACACAGCAGAAGCCACCAGAGACGCCTGCGGCTGTTCCTTCCAGAGAGCTGCGCGCTCGTTCTAGAGCTCAGCAAGAGCCAAGGGAAAAAGGAAAGTCATGACACAAGCAGGGAAAGGGAAGGTAAGAGTTAGGCTCGCTTGAATCTGCTTAGGAGCAGAATGAGAGAACAAAACAAAAATCCAGAAGGTGCATTGTGCCAACAAGAGAGAAAGGCTCTGCAAAATGTCAGCGAAAGTCGCAGGCTGACAGAAAAACTTGGAGAAGGAGAACAGAATGTGACCATCAGCCATTGTCCTTGACTGAAAGGATGGTAACCTGCAAAAGGCATCTACTACCAACACTATGAGCTGTGTCCGGCAGTTTCACGTTCCTCCCAAGCCGCAGCATTATCAATGGTTGAAGAGAAGGAATAATGGAACGATCTACATATCTCACGCTGTCAGACTGGCTTCTGTCAGGGGAATGGAATTTCCACCTTTCGAAAGACTCACCACAAAAGCACCTCTGAAAAATGGACTCTAGAATGAAAAGAATTCGAGCCTCGGATACTGCAGATATCTGCTTGAAGGTCCTACTTGTGAGAGGCAGTTGCCTGGTTAGTTAATATTCCTTCCTTGACGATGTTTTGGTTTGGGGTTTGTTTGTTTTTTTTTTTTAAACAGAGTGTCTTAGACCTGTGACGGTGCGAGAAGTCACCCTTTCAAAACCACGCTTTCATGTAAGCTAAAGCGAGCAGAATTCCTGGCAATGGGGAGCTTGCCATCCCACGCTGCTGCACAAAGAACCCCAACTTCTTACCTTCCGCTTTGCCTTTCAGATTTACCTCCCTAGCTTTATTAGTAACGACATTTGCAATGAAAGACAGCTTTTCGTTAGGCACACATTCAGCGTAAGCAGTCTGTGAAACGGAAACCACCAGTGACAATCCCTCTGCCTGTCAGGTTTACTTTGTTTCACATTTAGACGTTCAGCTGAACAGCACAAAACTAATTACACCCAAATACGTACCCAGATACTAGATTTCTGCAACTAAAATAAATATGTCTAGTCCACCTCAGCATTTATCTCAGCAGAAAAGGCCATTAGGGCACAAATTGGTTCTATTAACATCATCATTTAATTAGTGCTTGTATTAAAATCATTCCAAGTTTAATAGGATAGCAAACTGAACCAGAAAGACTGCAGTGGCAAAATTATTTGCAAATTGATTTGCCTTCCAACATAGTTTTAAACACATATTTCAGCTGTATATAGCAAAGCAAGCTTAAACGTAACCCTGCGGCACAGACACAAGTGAAACCTTTGCAGCAGACTGTGATCTCACCTCCAGCTCCTGCTCCCTCTGTAGTGCAAATTGTTTGAATGACTTGACGATAAGGCCGGCATTAGAGCAATCATAGACGAAAATGGAAGGGCTGCCCATCCAAGTCTGCAGGTCGTATATGGATAGAGGAATATACTGAGTATAGTTCTATAAGAAAAAAAAACGACACTGGAGTTACAGAGAGGCAGAGAAGCTACAGAACTTTCATTGGTGAGATAATAAAATACACACACAAAAAAATTCCAATCCTGAAACACGAAATAAAACCCAGATTGAACACTGGGCACAGCAATCAATACCACCAGCCATCAACATCTACTAACAACGGACCCAGCCCCAACACAAAGGACAAGCAGATTTTAATGTTCGAAATTCTAAACTCTCAACTGAAATTCTGAAACTCTGCGTGCCCTGATACGTGCTAACCACCCCAACCAGCATTTAATAGTCCAACTTTATCTCGAATTTCCGCAACACTGATAAAGGCTGTAAGCCATCTGTCTTTAATTTAACATCAAACGTCTTAAACTGAAAACTCCATCAATAAATCAAGATTGATAACGTAGCCCATCAGCAGCCACCCCATCCCAGTTTAATGAGATGCTTCATAATTTTATTACAGCCTTTAACTTCTCTGCAACTTTCAGAATTATCCAATAAAATTAAAACCAACACGGCCTGCCTTCGACAAAGGGAAGTACCAACAGTTCCGTTTCTGTAAATACGAAGTGTTTTGTTCCTTCTCTTCCACCTTAACCCACCCCAAATAATTGGAGGCAAGAGCTTCTTAAAATACAAGGAGGATCAAAATTCAGACATTTAGAATTGGCTCTGAAGGTTCCCACCCCAAACCAAGTGGCAGAACTGAACGTAGAAACCAAAGAGGATTTCTACAGTGGAGCCTGTGAAGAGCCCCTGCCCCGGGCAGGGCTGCAGAACCCTGCCTGGCCACGGCCGCACGGCGCTGAACCGCCCAGAGCCTACAGGAGAGCCGTGATGTCCCTATTAACATCAGCAGAACGATGGATGGGATCATAACTCCCAGTGAAATTCAAGAGACTTAAAACAGCTGTAATAAAACCAGTAAACTTCTAAAAACTTCGATTTTCAAGGACAGATATCTGCGTATAGAGACAGAAGTGATCATAAACCACATGTTAGATAAGGTAGGAACAAGCAAGTCATTCCAAAATCCAGTTTTGCCCACATAGAACGAGTTCGGTTGTTTCATTAAAATTATTAAGAAAAATTATTTATAAAAGCCAAAGTTTTAGGGAGCGAGGAGCTTTGCCAGCCGTTGCGGGATAGGACGATGGATGAACAGCTCGCCCTCGGCACACACCTTTCCGAGGGACACCACGCAGTCTGAGCACACGCCAGTCCCGGTAAGTTACATATAAAGAGCCTGCTCTGATGCACGTAATCGAGGAGGTTTTAGGGGAATACTTTGTTTTAATTTTATATCTACCACGCACATTGCTACAGTGGCGACTGGCTTATAGCTCTGCTTAATATTGCAATAGTTCAAGACAGGAGAATTTTATGTTCCCGTTTTACTGAGGGGGTCACATAAAACTTATCAAATTTGCTAATGATATGTAAATGAGCTCGTTTGAAGAAAAAAGGAGTGTTAAATAATACTTTCCTAGCATGGTTGCTCAGGGTGATCTTTTGATGCTTGATCCTCCTGCCTCTGCCACGCTGGGGCTGTGAGTATGAAAGAACTTGTCCGTATGTTTTGTTCTCAGTACTGACTTTGGTTTGTACCAGGGAAGATTCTGCTCTGTGAACACAACTCCCACCATCCCTCTGTGACTGTTTAAAGGAATGACACAACAAATAACTAAACCAGCAATTGATTTTGAACAGATTTCATAACCAATTGCTTAACGAACAACTCAAAAATATTTTTAAAAACAACATTCTTCAGATTTTGCAGAGAAGTTCTCAGAACTTCAGAACAAACGTGTTTGAAGTCGGGGGTCCGCTGAGCCGGAGCAGGGGCACCCATCCAGGCGTTCCTGGGACACCTGCGAGAACGTCCGTCCATCTGCCAGGCCCCTTCTCAATTAATTCAGTCGGCTACATCACCAGTGAGATTTTCAGAAGGGTGGATAATAAAGCATATGAGAAGCATTCTCCTCACATTACCCTTTTAAAACATCAGTTCAGACAGAGCACCAACTGTGCAAGGGCAGAGCTCTAAATTAATTTTAAAATACCAGCTCCTCAGAAATTAAGGGGAAGATATTCGTGAAGATCTAAGACTTGGTGAACTTTCTCCAGCACCATTACAAAGCGTTCCTGCTGTCTCTGATCACTTGCTGGCACGTGTGGGAGATTTAAATCATCTGTGGCGCTAGAGGAGAGATGCTTACGAGCAGTCACGTCTTTTCCGCCAGCCGCATGATGCCTCCTCCAAGCCCAAACACAGAATTGCTTGGGGTATTTGGGCACCACCACGACATTCCTGGCATCACAAGCTTTAGGAAGAGCTGAAAGCCATGACCTCTCACAAAACATGAGGAATAAACAAAACTAAGTGTTATCACAGCAGAAGTAGATTTCCAACGATGGCTCGTGGCTCCAGGGGACACGGGTGAAAAAGAAAATATCGAACAGGTACTAAAGTCCTCCAAGTTTCCAGGCTCTCTGCTGGTGGCTACCAACAGCACTGCAAAGCTGCTTTCACGGCTTCCCCCCCCACAGCAAACCGGCACTGGGCCTGGGCATCCCAGGCAGCCGGGCGGCCCCGGGGCATGAGGTGCTGCCCCTACAGCTCTGCACCCTGTGCCACACCATGGGCTGCTCAAGTGCAGTGAAGTCCCCCCTGCCACCACCTACGTCATCAGCCCCATAATGGCTGCGCGCCAATGTTAGTGGAGAAACAAAATAATGAAAGGCAACATGAGCATCTGCAGGCCGAGAACAAAAGCATACGGGAACGTTTGCTCAGCTTCTTGAAATCCACAGCCACCTCCTGCCCTCGAATGAAGATGTCACTCCCCCTAGTCGCTCCTCTGCTCTCCTACGGCGCCTGCACCCAACCCTTGCCAACAGCCTACGGAGCCTCCCCAGGACCGCGTGCGCCTGGGAACAGGAGGAAGATGCTCAACCCGGCCCCAGGAAAGTCGCTATAAATCCAACACCATTTATTTGCTTTGACAAAGGCAGGTCAGCCTGTAACACATCGCATCCGCCAGCAAGGCTGGCTCACCCCTTTCGGCCCCTCGCTCGGATGATCTCAAGGTCCCTTTCAGCTCTGCCTTCAGGCTCTTGTAACTGAGACTTCAAGTGCATGCACGAGCACTTTAAATCCAATTTTAAAATGTCAGCACAGTCAAATTTCAGTACCTCTACTATTTCAATTCAAGAGGGCTATAATGCTGAGCCTCACAGGCTCTCTGCTTAGGTCTGAGGCTGCAATCAGTCCTAAGCTCTGCTGATTCCACCCCCCCACACCAGTATCACCTCACATTTAATCCTTTGCTTAAAAGAAAAGTCCTGATTCTTTCTTTCCAAAAAAGCCAATATTTGGTAACATGCTACAAAAATTATGAAGTTTCAACTTTCCCCATCAACCTCTAAGACAATCAAATTATTTTTTTCACCATCTGTAAGATAAATCAGAGAAACATCAGCCCCTGATCACCAGTGCCACCCACAGCACCACCCCAGCTGATACTGCACTCAAACTGGCAAATACCCAGTAAGCCCTTAATAAAGCATTTGGCACAACACACAACTTCGCCGAGCAGTAATTTCCTCTTCTTGCATGGGTAACACATTCCACCCAGCGCTCTTTCTGGCTTATTTATTACCCACTGGCTGCTAAGTAAGAAGAAGGTCACTCCTATTTGTACTTAAACACCAAATTCAACTTCAAAATGAATTAGTATTCAGACTAATTGTTTATCAGTCTGAATACTAATCAAGTCTCTGGCATAGATGCACCAGAATAAAGTGATGCCCTCTTGCACTGTCTCCCCTTCCCTTCTACCCTGTTCTTTCAAATCACCAGTGAATAGCCATTCAATTATAAAAATAATACATGTGAAGTATGAAAAAAGCAGCTCAATAAGCCCCCAAAACGAAACAGGAGCATATGGATAACAATGAATGCAAGTCCTATGCCAGCTGAAGGTACTTTTCAGCTGCAAGCAGCATCTCTCCATTTCTTACGACTCCATTCTAAATCAGCCACCCTTAATACACATGGAATAGCTTAACTAAAGGGAAAGCAAAGTACGGTAGGGCACACTAAAGGAGGTGATCTACATAGCTGTACAAACCATGGCTACAAACTACAGCTAAGCAGGAGAACAAAAAATCTTTAAAAAAATAAGCGATACCTATTATATTGTACTCAGAGGCTCTTCAGCACGCTGTGCTCTGAAGCAGAGCACACCATCCGGTTTCTCGTCCTCAGGCAGTACCTCTAGGTTGTTTGAACAATGGCTGTTCAGAGTTAGTCAATATTTTAAGCCTAAACTTTAGGGTAAGAACTTCAGTCAGGGACGTAAGGCAGCAGAGCCGGGTCCTTCGGGGAGCCTCACTGCTTGCCCAGACACGACAGAGCTGGGGTGCGATCTCTGCGGTGCAGCGAAGCAAGGGAAAGCAGGTGGCTTCGCAGTGCCTTGCAGGGAGCCTTAGCGCATCTGAGAGCGGGACCTGTTTGGTCTCAGAACTTCAAGGAGAGGAAGAACGCAAAGAGCTCCCAGCAGGGAACCAAATACCCGTGAACACATTTTACACCCTGAAAATTCAATTGTTCTCTAACAGGACACCTCAATAATTCACACAGCAGTGAAAAAGATGCAGCTGGTCGGCCCTGCTCCGCAAAGACGCACCTTGTTGAAGACCCAGATCTCCCCATTTACTGTTGGCCTGGGGACGCCATGTCCATTGTAGTGGAAAAGTACCCGCTCTTCCTTGGCGTTTCGACGCAGAGACGTACACAGCTTCTTCACTTCATCCACCGTAGGATCGAGACTCTGCTTGTACCTGGCCTAGTAACATAAAATGTAAAGAGAATTTTAAGTGTAAAATCAAATCTATTTAAAATGCAGGCACCTATTTAAGATAGATGCATGGATATAAATCAATTACATTGGGAAAACAAAACACAAAACATCTACTGTGGAGCTGAATAAACAAAATAGGTCAGCTACCGGAGTGCGGGATTGTGCACACGTACAGGAACAACACAGGTTTGAGTGAGTTTATGGCATCTCTGAACTCCAATCTGTTTTGCTCGGGGATGATTAACATTCAAAAAGCCTTAGGCAGGTCAAATGTGTCTTCAACATTAGACAGTCTCAAAAATATCCCTGCACATTTCTCTTAATCCTCAAATTCATACCCTGTACATCTCCAGCTGCACAAAATTCCCTCTTAAAGACAGAAAACCCTAGAAATCAGATATCCTGTAAACCTCCAGTCTCATACTGAAATGTGCCTTCCCTCCCATCTGGAAAAGGGACACAGCTCTTGCTTCAAGCCTTTAAAGGAACAAAAATACCAGACTGAAGGGTAGAGGAGAAGCACAGATAGCTGTCCTTCATGGAATAAGAACAGCAGCAGCCTCATCCTCTTCCTAAGCCCCAACTCGTTAAAGAATCCCAGTCTGGTTTGGGTGGGAAGGGACCTCCCAGCCCATCCAGTTCCTACCACCTGCCATGGGCAGGGACACCCCCCACCAGCCCAGGCTGCCCAAAGCCCCATCCAGCCTGGCCTTGGGCACTGCCAGGGAGCCAGGGGCAGCCACAGCTTCTCGGGGCACCCTGTGCCAGGGCCTCAGCACCCTCACAGAGACAGTTAGCTCCCCTTTTATTGGTAAGGCAGACAGAAAAGAAGCCTGGCCAACATCTCCGCAAATATGTGAAACCTAGATGGAGTCTTGCCCTTTCTAGACGGACTCACAGCAAACACAGCAAGAAACACGGCAAAAAGTTTGTCTTCAAAAAGAAACATGGCCAACTTCTTGCAAAGCAATCTGGCATATCACTAACATAATTTTAAATTAACTTATTAACTATTAGCCATGAAGATGAGACACCAGGTTACTCCAGACTGTATTGCAACCCTCTTCTGAAAGAAGAGTTATAACAATATTTCATAACCTCACCTCAACAACAGCTCAGGCTTCAAGACAACACCAGCCTCAGGATAAAAGTGCGCAAAAGTCCCAGGAATCTGGTATTCACACAGCGGGTAAAAAAAGGGAAAACGGATCGAGAGCCCTTGGCAAGTGCCCCTTGCTTTTGGAAAAACTGTGTGTTCGATACCATCACAACTTTGGCTGTGGACACATTATCGTTCCTAGCTCTACAGCAAGCACGTAAATCAGAGCACATGGCTGTGTTTGAGGAAAAAAAACCTGTTAAAAAACCTCAGTGCTTCAAAAACATTTTTACTCGGCGCAGTTCAAGATGCCTCTGTAGTAGTTGGTTTGTCATATTCAAAAGTGCTTTTTCTTGAAGCAAGGCCAAATAATAACAAAAAGTCTTTCAACTCTCCTTTGAAAGATAAAAGCCTGTTTCCTCCTCTCTTCTCCAGACCTGCAGAGAGAGACTGAGAATCCAGAATCACAATGGCTTAAAAAAATTAAAGCCAAAGTATTGAAATAAAGAACCAAGTTTAAGAGCAGAACAAGGTCTACAAAATCCTGCTACTGAAAGCCTGTTTATAAACCGAACCAAGGCCTCAGATGTTTGGGCTCTTTAGGTTTTCTTCTATGACAGCCAAAGATAAGAAAGTCTGAAAGTGTCCCAGTAGAAGAGGATGGCGTACTGCAATGTAAAAATGTTTTGGTTATCTATGAAGCTTGAAAAGCAGATATCATACTGCTCAATTAATATTCAGCTTCTCAAGCCAACAGGCAAGATGGATACACTGAACAGCACCACTTGCATGACTGCTTGCTTTACTTTGTGTTGTAAAGGGAGAAAAAATATTAAGAACGAGCCAGTGATCTGACACGCTCATCCTTTTGGGGAACTCCTGCACTAAATAAAGATAAAAGGCTATTTGTAAATCTTACCACAGACCCCCTCATACCTCTTTCTCTCTCCTTTCACTGCTGTTATGAAGGCGCTGATCTGCAAAAATGTGCACCTTAAATCACGTCCTGCCTGCTGGCACCTTCACAGGACACTAGAAGCAGAGTGGGTGGTAACTTTTCAGGTCCTTTTTTTAAAGGAGAACATGCTCATTGGAACACTTCTCACGTCCTTTTCGCATCAACATTAAATACAGCTCGCAATTAATGGAGGTGAATTCGTACTCTAAAACTAAGGCCTGTAGCTGTGAAGATCCCACCTGTAACCCTGTCCCTTGCGCACTGAGAAACACAAGGCTGTGAGGAGCGGAAAGGAGAGGCGGCAGCCTGCAATGAGCAGCCTTGGTCCCACCCGCCAGCCCGGGACGTCCAGGCCTGAGCTTATGGCACATCACTCACGCACACCCAACACGAAACAGGTACGGGAGTAACACACTAGGCCAGGTGGTCTCTTTTTTTCCTTTCTTCAAGACTTTTTTCACTGGTATGCAATAAATACCAGAGAATAAGTATGGTAATTACAAGAAACATTCAGGGCTTGTTCATCTGACTGGGGTACTGGGTGTTAGTTGTGGGGACAGGAGGAGCTTACTGGTTTGTGCGATGTTCTGTGCGACATGGTGCTACTTTTAATAACTGTTAAAAACAGACAAGGTCTCCTTCCAGAACAAAACTACAGAAGCTGAAGGTCTTCAGGAAGAACATGCAGTAACGGCATAAAACCCCTGCTAACCTGTGGGCGGCCGCTCCCGCCCAGCACCACAAAGCCCGGTACTGATGACCAGCACCTTTAACACAAGGGCACCCAGGTGAGCTGCCATCCAGCAGGATTCACTGGTTCAGCAATTTTGCCTTTCCTTTCACAGTATGAAGCAGCATTTTTAAGCATGGTTTTAGTTCTCGTATGAGCATTTTGCATTTTAGCATCGCTGCTCATGAAGAGTTTCCTTTTGTCAGCCTCCTGTATTTCCATCCGTCATTGCTCATTTGTCGTGCCCGGTGACATGCTGCATCCCTTCCCTTCCACTCCTGAGCAGATACTTCCAAGCAGTACTTAGTACAGGAGGCAACAGAGATCCTAACCTAAACCTTCCAAAGGTCTGTTGGGCTTAATTAATCTCAGCAGCTTCTGTTGAAATCAGAGACACACGACAAGGCTTTGTGTTTTGTTTTTCCTTTGCTTTTATGCGCTATTGACCAGTCCCAGATTGTCGCTGTGTCTGAAGACCATCCTGGCCTTCCCCACTCTCTATCACGTGCTGAGGACAGATATTTTCTGGTGTTTGGCAAGGAGCCTTTGCTTCCTGACGCAATTATCAGACAAGGCAATCTAGACTTCGATTCCTCTACAGATGATGCCCAGCTCTATCTGTCGCCCCCAGCTGATGTTGCAATCGTAGCATTAGAGCTGTCAGAAAGCCGGACCAGGGCGCCGTGATGGACAAGCATGAAATTGCTGACGGTGATGTCAGCTGGCTTTCTGGTGTGAATTTGATTTTCTGATCAGCTCAGTGTCTCGCTGAAGAGCTCCTGTCAAAAGCAATGACTTCATGGGAGCCTGACCCAGACTATCCTCATTATCCTGCTCACGCAGGCAAAATTAAAAGTTTTGCTTGTTTATGTAATATTGTCACACTTCTATGAAACACTCACTGGTTTATCCAGCCTTTTTCCTGTATACTTGTTTAGAAATAGAGTTATTAGGTTAATTTTTAAGACATTTCAATTTTCAGTATGTCACAAACTTCTGGATTAACAAAATATTGTATTGACAAAGTGGCAGGAAACAAGGGAATTTTCAATAGAAAGGAGTTCTTGCACCCAAAACAGGAAAAGAAAACAGTTTGGGGCTAAATACCAAGTGCATTAGCTAGATGTTTTTGCAGTGGACATTAACATCAAACAGAATCACAGAACCCCAGCCTGGTTTGGGTGGGAAGGGACCTCCCAGCCCACTCAGTGCCAGCCCCCACCAGCCCAGGCTGCCCAAAGCCCCATCCAACCTGGCCTTGGGCACTGCCAGGGAGCCAGGGGCAGCCACAGCTTCTCGGGGCACCCTGTGCCAGGGCCTCAGCACCCTCCCAGGGAAGGATTGCTGCCTCCCAGCTCAGCTCCAGCTCCCCTCCTGCAGCTTCAGGCCCTTCCCCTTGGCCTGGCCCCCCCTGCCCTGTAAACAGGCTTAGTGCTGAAATCTGAAGTGAGACGGTTTTGCTCTAAAGCAGTCATGTTGATCATCTATTGACACACTCTCAGAATTACTTTCCAAACTACTTCCCAGTTTCCTACCGTGATCAAAGCACAACAATTACCTTTAAGAGAGAAAACAGAGATTCTCTAACACTGTGATCTATCAAAACCATATCGTTTCCTTATTCAACTCGAAAGCAACATCCTGGCTGTATCTGGTTTGAAAACTGTCCTTAGGATCTACACCAGCCCCATTTTAATCAGGGTGAGTGAGCGGGGGCCAAATGAGCCAGCAGCGCAGGGCTGACACCACCGGTGTAACGAGCAGGTCTGAGAAAACCCCAGGGAAAACTGTCAGTGGGCAAACAAAGCAGAGTTCCACCGGAACAGCCCTACCCCGGCCTCGATCAAGGGGCTGCACTGGCACCAGGGCTCCAACACAAAAAGCAGCATCAATAAAGCACAAGCATTGTCCCATTTGTTTCATGAGGGATTTAGTTCTTTCACAGGATAAATAAAACACCCACCCGTTTACTGATTAGCAGGTGATAGCAGTAACTGCTCCAAGATGAGGCTGTCTGGAGGGGAAAAACCAATTCACTGTCTTCATCAGCTTCTCTCGCAGTGGGAAATGTCAGTTCACATTGGCTGCATAAAGTAATTCCCACAGTTCTGTGGATTTTGTGCTTCAATTAACGGCTCTGCTTTGGAAACTTCACCTAATTACAAGTTTTGTCTTTTACTTTGAATGGGGCCAAAACATAAACAATGAGGAAAAGTCAAAGTTAGAGGCCCCCTCCCCAGGGAATCACCAAGCTATGCTCCAAAGAGCCGGGGCTGCCGCAGCCCAGCCAGCTCCTGACAAAGTGCTTTTGCTGCCGCTGGAGAAAGCGGAACGCGGCGTTATCCACCTTCCAAACCCTGCCCGACGCCGAGCCCAGGAAACTCACCTCGGCATTAGGTCCTATCAAAAGGACAAAACGTGGAGTGCTAAAGGTGACAATCTGAGAACGAGCGATTGCAGTTGCTGATGCTGCTTGACCATTAAGGGGCAGTGAGGAGAAAAAGAGTTTTGGAAGCCAGGCCAGGCTGGCACCCATCAGCCCAGCAGGGTGGCAGAGGCACACTGGAGCACTACGGCATTTTCATCAGGGAGATGAATGTTTCCACCCCACCCCGCCCCTCCCCTGTCAAAAAACCACATGGATAAACCCATTTTCCCATCAAAATTATAAAATTGAAATCTTGATCTTCCCTTTTTCTGCAGCCTAAGACCTCAGTCTTGCTTGCAGAAAGACTCCACGAGCCTTAGACCACAGCATGTGTGTGATTCAATGCCAGAGCAGCGACACTTGGCACAGCAGATCCGAACGACGTGAAAAATTTATCTGTTGTAAATAGCAAAGGTTGTGAATGCCAAGTTACACTATTGCCCTGTTCGCCTTCAGCATAACAAAAGCCTACAGTCGCTACCACCCTAAACCCAACGGGCATAACTTCCACACAAATAAATTCATACTTAATTTTTTACAACTCCTATTGGCATGTGATCCCCAACCGCTTTCCCCAGTACCTTCATGCTGCTGAGGTTTGATGCTTCTTGTGAGTCAGAGCTGCTGAAGGATGCAGCTACTCCAATGATTTCCCCAGCCGCCACAGAGACGTTGACTAGTGCGTACCGCTGTCAGGCGGGTAAAGAGGGTGAAACTGCGCTCATCCGAGTGGAGAAACGGCATCATCCGCACAAGGCCAGAAGCTCACACTCAAAAGTTAAGAAATTCACAGGCAGAACTTGGTTAAGCAGGATTTAAGCCCCTTAGACAGCACTTAGCAGATTAAGCTGTCCAAGACTGGAGTGGGATCACAGGGCACCAGCAAGAAACAACTTGAGAGGGAAGTGGCTAGGGGGCAAAATGCCGCTGGCCAACAGTGCGGGATGGCTTGAAACACACGGGGTCAGGACGAATGAAGTTCTCCATGCAGTCAGAGCTCTGCTTCTGCTCTCACCTGCCCTTCTCTTGTTCCCATCTCTCCTCAAAGAGATCAACATCACCATAAGTAATCCAGTCCCACCCCAGTTATCGCGGCACCAGTTCCAGCCGTATCCTTCCTGACAACTGGTCATGTAACCCATCCTAAAGCCTTCCTAAGGCAGATGCCCCAAAGCCTTGCAAGGTGCTGAGGGCTGCATTTCCCTTACAGCTACGAACATTTTTCCCTAACATGGCCTAATTCTTCCCTATGATTATTTATAATCCTTTCTGCTTTATTCTTCAAAGCAACTCTACTGCTGAAGGTGAGCCTCTGCGCAAACGGGACATCCCAGGGAGCCGTGCAGCTGCTGCGCTGTGCCTCGGATCAGATCTGAACCCCCGCTTCCAAATGCAGAAAATACACGAGGTTCCTATGCACACAGACAGCCTACCTAACGTCATTTAATTAAAAGGAATCAAAGCAATCTAATTATTCCAAGAGACTGTTTTTTGGAGTAGTGCCCAAACTTGAAAAACAGAAACATAACAAGCCTTACAAAGAAGTAAGTTACTAAACATCAAGAGTAACGACACCAACAGTTCCAAGGGCCAGAGACGGGCAGGTTGCACACCAGAGCCTCCAGCCCAGCACACAAAGCACCCGGGCACTGCACGAGGGATGGAGCTCACTACTCAGAGTCCTCGTCGTTGCTCCACAAGCCAGCTCAGCCAGCGTGGTCTGCGAGGACGGAGGGAGCAGAACACTGGGAAAGAAAAAGGGGGAGAGGAGACCTGACAGCAGGTTCTGAGATGTCAGGAGGATTGTTATGGAACTTCCATAGTCAGTTTTATCAAGCTGACTGTTAAAGGTTAAACTTCTGAGAACTTACTCATAGCCACGCCAATGGTCCTGTGCGAAGCTGGCCCTGGAAGGCAGCAGATGCACACTGCTTCCTTCTGCTCCGTTCTGAAGAAGCAGCACAGTTGCTTCAGAAACAGACAAAAGGATTTCCCCAGTCAGAGTAGGGTGCTCCGGGGATCGATACTGGCCTTGCACAGGAGAATCTCAGCAAGTCCCCAGGAACGCAACTGTCCGAACCAGCGCACCGTTAAACCCACGGCCACCTCTGCCCGCAGCCCCAACACGGCACGCTGCAGGGCCACTCTGCGATACCCGGCAGCCTGGAAGCGGCTGTGCGTAAGAGCACGTTAACAATTGTTTTCACAGAAAGAGAACTCAAACCAGTAACTTAGATCCAAAGAATAAAAAAACCCCAAACCCTGCAGCCAGAGGTGTTTCTCAGGTGTCTGGAGACCTGGTAACGATGAACACTAAACATCCTGGATTTAGTTTTCCTTAAAGTGAAAACAATAAAATTGAATTAATTCAGATTCCATCTTTTATGGGCCAAGTGCCAGTTTGATACAACACGTTCCTCCGAATGTCTGGAACAAGCTCTGGCCTGGACGTATAAAACGGGCACATAGATGTCAAACAGTTTCACAGCCGCAGACCCGGAGGACTGTTGTGCCACGCAGCAAAGCAGCATCGCTGCGTTTTACTCGTTTCAGACTCTGCAACGCCCCGCAGCACGCAAAACAGCAGAAAGGACCAGCGCCAGAATGGGGGCACCCAGCAAAACCTCATTCATCCACAGACTGCTGTTACAGTTATTTTATTTAGCTTAACACATTTAAACAGAAATTTTGAGCAACATAATCATTCTGAAAATTACAGGATGGGGGGTGTGCAGGTAAAAGAATTGTGGTGAAGACTCTGGACACTACTGGAGCAATTTAATCCAATACCACACCTACACACGTGCTGCTCCATCGATTTTCATCCTTGCCAAGAACCGTGCCAAGCTGCACCTCCATGACAAAGGCAACAACAGGAAGAGATGAGGAGTATCTCCTCTTTTTTACTATTTTAGAGCCATTCACCATGAAAACTACCTCAATGGATTGTTATTAACCCAGTTGCTATAATTTAACTTTTAGGGAAATGAAAACACCATCACCTATGTCCCACTGCTTTCTTTCCTGTATTTTTATTAGATAATAACAATCCATTAAGGAGGAACAACGCACGTTCACAGGGGTTTCCGCAGCGAGCTGGAATACGCAGACAGGCCCCCCTGTGCACAGAACGTGGGTCGTTACCTAGAGATCAGACAAGCCACAAGCAACCTCAGGCAGAATCGCCTAAGCCTGCGCAAGGGCTGTACGGCCCATCACTACTGCTTTGCACTGGGGAATACCTTCATCAGGTAAGAAAACCATGAGGAGTACAGACCACAAACATATTTATATTTATAAATATTTGTATTGCGAGTTACTTGCTCTGAGGAAGCAGTGCACTGTATGCCTAGCCAACACTGGATCCACAGTTTCCTAAACACCCTTCTGATCTCCTTTGTCTAGTTGGGGTGAAAAAAAATTTAAAATAAATGTTTAAGCCTCAGCTAGAGATTGACCCTGGTTTGCTGCAACCCAAGTTTGAGAAAGAGGAAGAACTGGCTGTGACTGCAAGGCCCCACCACGCTTTGGGGGGGTTTGGTTGAGGGGCAGGTGGTGTTCTTCCGACCCTGAGTGTTTTCTCCTCCTTTGGAAGGTTTTCAAAGTTATTCTATCACAAAATGTAAATGAGATTTAAGACCAACTGCTGTTTTGAGTTTTAGTATTAAAACCACTTTAGATGAATCAACATACAGATCAGTATTTCAACTATGCACAAAAAAAGTCAACGAATCCCAGAGGATTAAAAAAAACCACAAAAAAATGAACGGAAAAAAAAAACCAATCCCCCAAAAAAGTCCCAAAAAAACAACCAAAAGAAAAACCAAACCCCACAAGATACACAGGGAGTAGCAGAAGAACCTGGAGGAAGCTAATGCACAGCATGAGGAGCTGTTCCAACCAGCCGGGAGCTACAGGCTTCGGCAAGCAGCCCAGCTTGCTGGAAGCAGACAGAGCTGACCCGGCCACCACCGACCGCAATCAGTTCCAAGCAATGAGATCACCAGAGTTTCCACATCCCTATCACATCTCTGGGCGCTACAGAACAAAACCTGTGAACCAAGTTAACCCAAGTATTACGTTACTGAACTTTACCCGCAGAGGGTAACCTCGGCTTCAATCTGCCCGGCTATCAGGAAACGTGAAAGCAGTAAGCATAACAATTTTCTACATGAATCCAGAGGAAATCCAGAGCAGCTGATGACTGCAGAGCACGTTGGTAGGAAGAATAATAATAATAAGGAAATAGAAACTTGAATAAACATCTCAGGAAAGAGTCCCTTTCCCATCTATAGTGAGAAGCCCTACTTTTTAAAAAATCAAATTCTTATCTTCTAGTTTGTTTTTTTTTTAAGGAAACCAAAGAGCATGGAGACGACAAAGTATCTTTTTGATACAAACCCACTGCGAATCCCAGAAGACATTTAGCAAGATCTTAACACGAGATTTGGAGGAAAGTCCACATATAAAGACTCACTCATACAACAGGCAGGTGGGAGGAGATGCATTAATCCTGTGCATGGAGGGAAGTCACCGGGAAGTTCCGAGGGGACTGGCTTTGTAGCCCGAACCGTCCAACAGATTAATACACGCTCCCGAAAAGGGAGCGAGCAGAAAGGGGACAGTCTATGGACGACAGAGGCTGTTCAGAACGGCAGCAGGCAGACCCTGCATAGGGAGTGTTTGAGCAGTGCAGACCGGGATATCCAATGTAGATGCTTCTAAGTGTTGTGCAAGAAGAATCGCCATTCTGACTTTACACAAAGAACAATTAGTCTCAAACTACTTACAGGCACTTGGACACAAGATCTTGGGAGCGTGAGGAGCTGTTCTGTAGAAAGGTCAGCCCACAAGCAGTCATAAAAGCAAGTAAAGAGTTAACAATCATTAGCAAAGCTGCCCTAAAACCATTATGCCACTGTAGAGATCCAGCAACAGCCATATCTTGAAGACTGCGTGCGGGTCTGGGGTTTTTTAGGTGTGCAACAGCTTTCACACGAGGAATGATTAAATGGCCTCAGATTCATCTGCCAAGAGATAACGATACAGAAGCTGTATACAAATGGCCTGCAAAATGAGAACCAAGTATGTTTTATTCATTTTCTCTTGGCTAGCTATTATTTCTTCCAACACCAGCACTAGGTGAAATAAAATTAAAGATCCATTGATGTGTTTAGAGGAAAAGAACAGAGACACAGAGCGTAACCAGCCATCGCAGAGACAAGCCTGTCATGGCACAGGACACCACTCCAGCGCTTCTTCGAACCATTTCAAACTTTCCGGCATTCATAAACTCCTGGAAGAACACCGCACGCAGGGCAGGAAAACACTGGCGCTGCAAGCCGACAAGCACGTACGATCCACGCTCAGGCTCTGTGCAGGACACAGCCGTTCCCACGTGCAGCTGGCCGCGGTACCGGCAGGGTCCAGGATCAGAACCAGCACAGCCCAGTTACCGACCCAGAGGCTTTTAATCGCCACTTCACTACTCCACCACAGGCTCGGCAGGGACAGCCCCAGAACTAACCTACAGGATAAACCCCTCCTTGGGGACTGAGCTTCCACAAAGACCCCTGACTCTACATCTTGGGCAACTTTCTCTAAGCCCCTTCTCCTCAACTTCTTCCAAAACACACTAACAGTTTCTGTTCCTAACACCTTCCACTACTAGTTGCTTTATACCCACTAATTTCAGTGAACTTCATTAGTATGAACTGTTATTCCCACACCTCTTCCCTTTTTCTATATAGGACACTAAGCTGGCCTACTTCCAAGTCTTCTGACGTTGAAGCTGTTTAGTGGAAAACTACATACTTCATTCATAACAAAAATACTTTGTTCTTTGGTTCATTCAAAACCATTATTAATCTCTCAATCCTGTGATTTACCATGATTTAATTTTAATACTTACTAAAACACATCTTTTTCTTGCATCAAAGAAAGATTCAGGATCCTGAATTTACACTGGCTTTGGAAACACATCAAAGACCAGACAAATTTAGAACTGTACAAGAACATTTATTTTTGCTCAACTTCACGATGAATGAACAATCTACACAGAAGAGAATTCTTTCATGAGCAGTAGAATCAAGCCACATTTTCCCCAACTTTGCTGCTCATTTTTGGACACCCAATTGGACGCACTCTCTCTCTGAAGCTTTGGACGTTCATCGTGTTCTCTCTCCCCTCCGCAGACATTAACAGCCGGTAAGAGCTGGGCTCAGACTGCAGCCTGTTCTGCACTTGACCAGGACAGTAAGAACCGCAGCCTGGCCCCCGCCTCCGCCCAACTGCTGTCACAAAATATTTAGGACAAGTTTAAATTCCAAACTCTCAACCCTTTTAAAAACGGCATGTGATGCGGAAAGGTTGCTGGCATGTACAGCGGGTGCAAGATGCAACCACACACTGCGTGGTTCTAAAAGCCTGGCTTCCTCAGGAAATCAGCCCAAGAACTATTCAACCTTCGGAATTCATGTAGCAACACGTTCTGCACTACCCCATGACAAGTGTTTGTTTGAAATAACCCTTACTACAGCAAGAAAAAGTGTGTCTTGTAACAAATCTGGCTTCTTTCCTCTAAAGATATCTGGCACTTCATCCAGGAGCCACGTACCCTTAACTTGCACAGCTGTTTTCCACATCCACCCCAAACAAAGAAAACTGCAGCAAAACCTCAGTGAGACCGAAATCCTCTGCATGCAGCACGACCTTGTAGTTGCTGCCAGTTTGCTGTAGAGCCCGGAAAGGAGAGTGGTGTGACAAGCTTGTCCCACAGTACCTGGCAAACTGTGTCTAGCACAGGACTTGGCCCGAAGCCTGCAGTCACACAGAGGGTTTTCTGCATTTCACAACACTTCACTGATGCAACTCTGCCGATCGTTTCCTTACGCCTGCGGACGCGAGTGCCAGATCGGGATTTTGCTGCACCAGGTCAGACTGCAAAACGCGGGGAGCAGAGAAGCAAACGGCTGCAAGAGCGTGTTATGTGATAACTTCAGAGATCAATTCAGCAATGTGAGAGGTGATTTCAACTTATACTCACTATCAATCAATCATAAATTAAACTGCCTGTAAGCCTGAGCTGATATGACCGCAACAACTCTTGCGTTAGAGACAGGCATGCAAATACAAATTATTCTGAACCACATCCACAGATTCCAGGCTTTTTTTTTTTTTTTTTAAAAAAACACCTTTTAGGGGTGTTAATGTTAGGCTGTGAGCACATGAAATTAGCCCATGTAAATCCACGAGGATTAATCAAAGATAACCAGAAACTGCACATTTAAGTACAAGGGAGTGCGCTGGAAGCTCTGAACTGATGTTACAAGCAGCAGCTCAGCCTGGTTAACGCAGGCCATCAGAAATGTTTCTGATGAAGTTATCAGCTATTGCTAACTTGAAGAATATTAATTACAGTGAAGATGTACCCTAACTTAGAGATATTTCAGTTTAAATGCTAAACTAAAACACAAGGAAGACTCTTCCAAGTCTTCGGCAAGTCCTCCGGAGATACTTGGCTGCTTTTTAAAAATCCATCTCCATCTCCTACATGCTAATACACTCACAAGCAGCCCAAGACTTACACAGCTTATTTTGCTAGATGTCTAGGACAAAATGCATTACTAGAGCTAAGCCACAAGGCTGGAACATTTATTCGCTTGACTGTAGTCAGCAGTGTAGTGACTTTACCTTTCCTCTGCAGAGTCTTTGACCTTGCTTTTAAGTCCAATGTGAAACGAATTCTGAAGTACCTAATCCTCATTGCGTGGACTCAGTATTCAGCAATACTCCCAAAAAAATACCTTTGAGCAGCCTGTTCACGAGAACTGATGTTGACAGGGAAGACAAAAATCAAGACTGCTAACCTTGAATATCTGCTACAGGAGATTCAGGAGACAAGTGTGTTCCTCAGCAATTACAAGCTGCTACACACTGCAAGTTTGTGCCAAGATTTATAGAACTTCCACCCACCAGCCTACGCTGCACGGCAAGAACCCCTCCCTATCTGTCCAAACAGAACAAACGTTCCGAGACGGCTGCATAAACAATTGCTTATTTTTAAACAAAGGGAATTGTAAGAGAACTTTAATCTGCTTCTCACACGGCAGATCCCCGTCCTCAGGCCGACGGCAGTTTGACGGGTCACATCACAAAACGCTCTAACAGGATTTTCAGTACAGGCCAGGACACATCGTTAAAACCTCCTCAGTCAAATAGCGTACCTCCTAAGCAACAGTGCCGGTTTAGTACCATTCCTTCTTTATAACCTCTGTCTTAAGAGGCCTTTAAAGTTTTGGGTCTGCATCTCTTTGTTTCTTAAATACAAACTTCGATACCACTCGGAGGCCAGTTTTGGCTGCAGCTCCCAGTCTGGTGCCTAGCGAATCCTTAAACTGGTGGTCTTCATATTCTGGTCAAAGCACATCATCCTCGACGGGAGGAACTACTATGCTGTACTCACTCCAGGACAAGAGCTTCATCTTCACAACACAAAATAATTATTTAGTAATTCCAAGTTTTCCTCTGATTGCAAAGTAATTGTTTAATGAAGCAACAGTCAGATTAACAAACAGCTTAATGAGTCAGGAGGAGGCAAAACAATCACTCAGAGGTCTATGCTTTGTTAAGATCCATACGAAAGGAGTTAAACCCCAATCATTTCAGGCTCTTCTCATTCTGCCTTAGAAATGAGCAGGACTGTAAATAAAAACATTAAATAGTTTTCTTTGTTAATGCTCTACATTTTGCACAAAACTCCGCTGCCTGTTCAGAAAGAGGCCTCAGCAGCCTAACGCAGTATCGCGTGCGCGCCCCTTTGCAGCGACTGCTCCAGTGGCATTTACTTGATGAAGAGATGAAGAGCACGGGGTCGAGGCAAGCGGACCTGAGGAAGGCTCCTCCCTCTCTCATCGCCAGCGATCACTACTCTCCACTGAGCACAAAGACGAGGTATTTTTAAATAGGTCACACAGCGGCTGGGTGGTAATTACAGAAAAACATTAATCAGGTTTGAGCAGGCAGAGCTGCTTATCTCTTTACAGAAGCCTTTCTAACATCAGGCCTTTCTTCACATCTTAGGGCGAACTGACATTAAGAGTACAATGGTCATAGGAACATACCCCAGAATACGCAGATCTCGCTTGTCTGCCAAGTCTGGCCTCATTTTGATGGCAAAATACAAAACAAAACAGAGAGAAAGTATAAAATATGTGAATGGATCTTATTGTCAGAAGACTACAGAGAGCAAAGCGACAGAGAGGGGCATGGTCACTGAATGACTGCATTCAAATAGAGGATTTCAAAACTAAAAGGAGTTCAGATGCTGGGTGATAAAGCAAAGGAAAAGCATTTCAGAGGCAGTTGCAGGACGTTCCACCTTGGCAAGGGGGGCCCAGTGCTGCTCCAGCCGGTGAAGGGGAGGGGAAGGTGGTTGGTAAAATAAGAAGCTGGTTCTTGGTGGCCTAATGCCCTTAGCAGCCTCCTTGCCAAGCCAGCCTTACTGAATGTGCATCTGTGAGAGCTTACCAGGTCGCTCTTCCCAGAGCTGTTTAAGGGGGTCACTTTTCAGGGGGAGCTGTTAAAAACATGCAGAAATAGCAGTGGGGTGTTCTGGAGCCTCTGCTCTGCAGCGATGCAGGTCTGCTTCCCGGGGAGCACAGCCGAGGCAGGCATCACATCGCCCTGCTGCTGCTCGAGCAGCTCAGCGGTTTTGAAGACCGCCACTTCTCGAAGATAGGCTGCACAGTCACGTTACTGCATCGCTCTTCTAATAAACTGGGAAGACATTTTGTCTGCTTACAAGCTAAATGTCCTTTTCCTTGTGGTTCAAACTTATCTTTCCAGACTTTGGCAAGAGCTTCCCCTTTGCCCCGTCTCCTTGGCTGAAGGTCACTCCTGCCTGCAGTGTTCGAGGCTTTCAGCAAGATGGCAAGACCCGGAGGATCTTCCCACTAAACCCATTTTGCAGGTTTGTTGACTTAGTTCCAGCATGCCAGATCACTGCTGATCTGCAATGCATGAACAGTTCAGCTCACAAAACAGCTTAATGCCCCTTTCTCATCTTTACATCTCCTGAACATGCTTCTTCACATCAGTTCATGCCTGTAACTGTTCTTTCCTTTTTGTGCCTCATTTTTCCACGAGAATCTCAGATCAGGTTTAAGTACATTACTGCTGCAATTCTGCAGTTTCCACTTTATTTTTAGTGGTGTGTTAAAGATTTATCAGATTTTTTTTTCCCCCCTTCACTATGAAGGGAATTTAAACATGCATTCTACCTCGGCTGAGCCCCAGAGCTGCAGCAGGGAGCTTTCCACTCGCACAGCTTCCTCCCAAATCCTTTGGTTCCCTCTGCCACAGGAGATGGGTTTTACACGCAGGTGGTGCAGCCGCTCCCACGCGGAGGCAGTCACACCAGCGGCGCCTGCACACACGCTGCGACAATTCAGGCTACAGAACTCCAGGGAACCCGTGCAGCGGTTTCAGATGCTAAAATCTCTACAGACGTTCATCGTGACTTCCTCCCGATACTTAGTGCCCAGGCAGCAGCAGAAAATAAGTGGCCCAGGTCAGATTTGTCACTACAAAAGAGAGTAGCTTCAGCTGATGGTTTAAAACCATCTTTGGTGATGGGGTAAACAGCGACCCTGGTCTCCTGCTCTCTTCTCATAGAGCTACCAAAAGGAAAACTACAAGTCAGACAACTGCTTCATTGGCCCTAATTTTCTTTGTATTCGTAAGACCAAAAAAAGTGGCTTTCATCATTTACCAAACTCACAATTCATGCTTTTCTGGCTAAACTACCAGTTCTTCTAGAGGGATGTTTTGCAAAACCAGCACGTGGCTAACTGTCAAACTCAGAATGGTACCAGCACAGTTTTTCAGATCGAATGAGAACGTAAATAACTGGCTTTGGCAATTATACTTGCTGACCCCTCTTCTGTGACAGACTTTTTTTTCCCCCTAGGAAAAAAAGCTGGTTTATGCTGAAGACAGTTGATCTTTACCAAGACAGCAAAGGATTGATACAGCAAAATTTTGCAGAGCCTGAAATAGCTGCCAAATTCAAGAGGCTGTTGGGAAATAGAAAACAAACAACAGTCCTCTTAGGAAAACCTGCTTCTGTAAAACAAGGTCACAGTGTCTTTTTTTCCCCCCTTTCTTCATTTTTTGTTACATGTTCCTACATGTGCAGAGCAGGGAGACCACGTACAAGTTTTTCCATTTTACATTTTCCCGTTTGGAATTCTACAGTATTTCTTTTGCAATTAGTATTTGCTGTTGTTTTAAAAGAAAAACTCTACAGAAAGAAAGGAAAAGTATGACTCTCAGAGAGACCAATAATTAGGTCATATGTTCAATTAGTTTTCCTGCTTAACTAGTTACTCTTTAGGAAATGCTCAACCTTTGATGTGCAGCAGGCAGCTTACCAATTAATTAGGCAGAAGGAAGCAATGCAAGGAATGAAACCTCAGAAACCCTATCAAAGCCCTGAGATATCTAATGAGGGAAACAACAGCATCAACGACAGAAAACATGCACAAAAAGGTAGAGGCCTTAAATGATCTGTTTCAAGTATCCTGGCTCTACTTCCTTTGAAATTAAGAGAAAACTGCTGGGAAGCAGACTAGAAGAGAGAAAGCAGCAGCCTCGTTTGATCAGAAAAGCACCACTGTTTCCTTGAAGGCTTGCCACAAAAGTATAATCTGTCCGTATTGTACGACATCTCGTACAATGTCTGAGGAGACATCTGGTTAGTTGAACCACAGTTCAACTAACCAGCTAACATTTCTGTTAATGCCACACATAAAGGAAGAGGCATGCCTGTTCGGGATTAGTACCAAGCTCCTCAGATCCCTTAGGCCCACTTCAATGAAAGATTGCTGCAGCCGCTCCTTGATTATGTCACCTCTCTGAACTGAGCAAAAAAATGGGTACAACCACATAAATTAAATGGGCTAGAAAGACTTACAGCATGCCTAGATCTGCCAGATTAATGAGCTCAGATACATTACTGCCTGTCTTTTAATAAGTGACAGTAAGGTAAGTAATGGAGCATCAAGAAGAAAACTGCATAAGGAACAGAAGCCAAACTGCTGTGTGACAAGTGGCCACAGCACCTCAGTGACAAGGGATGCTACAGATGGGGCCGTTCTCAAATACCAGCGTTTGCTGTCAAGCCACCCTTCCCAAAGGAGGGCAGTCTGTTATTGCACTGCCCAGAGAGGTGGCCGAATCGCCATCCCTGGAGACATTCAAAAAACGTGGCACTCCAGGACGTGGTTTAGTAGGCATGGTGGTGTTAGACTGACAGTTGGACTTGATGATCTTGGAGGTCCCTTACAACCTTCGGAATTCTATGATTCTATAAAGGCTTTCTAAAAGTTTATTTAATCTTGTCTTCTAGATCTCTCCAGTCCTCCCCCTATACCTGGGATTTTCATCCCCTTTCACAGTTCTCCTTCACTCCAGTTATGTCCATTCAGGTGGAGCTATAATGAAATGCTCACAACTACTCCTGTTAGACAATCAAACGGTGAAGATAACTGCCTTAGCAAAAAAGGAGGAAGTGGAGAGAACATGACAATACAGCACCTGAATTAGAAAAATCAATACTGTAATTGCCTTTGTTTTATTTAGGCAAGTGGGTGAAGGGGGGAAAATTCTTTGTGATGTCATCTCTAAAGCTCTTTGGCTTTGCCAGTGCTGGCTACAACAAGGGGAGAACAGAAGCCCCAGAGCTACTGGCCAAAAGGGCAGGCGGGGGAGTGGGGGAAACAGACGTTGCACAGATGACAAATTGCAGACCTTGCTCTGGTTAAATCCTAGAGACACACAAATCTCTCACACTCCATTAAGTTACTTACCAGAGGATGTAAAAAAATCCCAAATTCCATAGAAGAATTGACCTTCGCTTGAAGTAAAGGTCTCTGTGCAAAAGCAAGATCCCACTAGAAAAGCTCGGCAAGATCTCAGAACAGCTCAGAGCGCTTCGCTCCCCTGTGCCTTCGCGGGCTCACCTCCAGACCTAGGGGAGAGCAGGGCCCCACACCCGCACTCACCAGGGGCAAGGTGGCTTGTTGAGAGAAACCAGCCTTGGACCCTGCTACCACATCAAGGGACAAGAGATTTCAAACTGCTACAAGCCTCTCCGGATGTGAAACATCCATGCACATCAAAATAAGATGTCAGACCAAGGTCTACTTTAAATAGAACAGAGAACACACCTTCCCTTTTCTCCTAACCCATCCATGATCCTCAGCTCCTGCGTACCACAACTAAAGCTTTATTTGCTCTAACAGTCCAGCTTAAAAGGATTAACAGTTCCACTGCAGCCCTCGGCTTTGCTGAGGCTGACAAGGTTCTTTGATGGATCTTGTGAACGTGCCAATTACATATTGCTCCAGCTCAAAGAACGTGCTGTTTGTAATTACTCTCTAGATACTCTCTCCTCTGGCTCTACTATTGCTCCTCCTCTTCGCAGCTTCCAAACCTTATTTCTTCCAGCAATCTCACATGCAAACCAAGTTTACCTACAACTCTATTCTCTGGTCTGCTCTGAACCCATTTCCCTCAGCATAGTCTCTTCCACCTGGTGATTGCACTTTCAGAACTCCACTATAACCACCTGCTTCTTATTCCTACGTTGCACCACGCCGTAACATCCTCCTGCGTGTTTAGAGTCAGGCTCCTGTAATGCCAAGACCCCATCACGCTGACTGCTGTTGTTTTGCTGCCTCTTTGTACCCTCCCATTTGTCTGCATCAGTTATTTCAGACTGCGAGCTGTGCAGCAGCAGTTTCCATTTCATCTGCACAGGACCTGCCCCAACCAAACGCTCCTCCACGAGGCTCCACGCAGGGCTCCTGCGTGCTGCAACAGTACAATTTAAGAAAGAAAAAAAAAAAAACAAAACACCACAGGAGGAAAGAAAAAGGAAGCCTTACCAAACCACACCCCAGGGAGATACAAAGGTCTGTTTTCCAGCGGTCTCACAACTAGCTGTGCAAAGACCACCACATGGCACAATCTCACAGGAAAAGGAACATTTTAAAAAACTTAAAACATTCATTTTCACTGAGACAAGGTCCTGCTCCCCCAGCCTTAAGCACGCACTTTGCGAGCAATGGAGGGATGTGAGTGTGTCTGAGACAGCTTTCCTAACCTCACCTCCACTCAGGAAGAGTTATTGACAGCAGGTTTTGACCTTCCAGTGGCAGGAAAGTTACTGTCAGAGAATAAAGAACAGTATTGCAAAAGGCACCTGGCGTAGGAGTGCCATCGGGATTCAGCTGGACTAGGAGGAATCACAACAGAAGCAACAAAATTATCAAGTGAGATGAGAGAAAGGAAGAAAAAGCCCTTTGAATATGCTGGTCGGTTTAGAGTTAAAGAAAGAAACTAGCCAAAAGCCCTAGCCAACAAACAGAAAAAAAATCCTATCATTTCATTCAAATTTAATAAGCCATGTGCTCCAGACTACTTCATACCAGGTCCTGAATTATGTAAACTGTGCATCATTCAACCTACAGTTCTGCCTTTGGCTACACAGCCCCATTCTCAAAGGCACATACAGAGGAATGGAAACGAAGGAAGCTTTACTGTCTAGGGAAGGCCAGAAGCCAAGTAATGAGGTGTCCGTTATGAGAAAGGGGAGGGGGGGCGGGGGGAAAGCCTGGCACCCTTCTGAGAATGAAGCCAGCAATCACAGATCGACCTCATCTCATAGCATTCTGTACAGGACTGCACACAGCGACCATTTTACAAGGGGTAACTGGTGCCTCTTACACAGAAGTATTGTAGCTCAGTTCAGAGAACTCCAGCCAAGAGGATGCAGGAAAACTGGCGCTCTCAAACCTGCCCAAAGGAAAGGAACAGTGTACTGCGCAGAGGAGCAGCAGAAAGCTGAATAACACCTTCGTGCTCACCAGTAACCCCTCTGCTCCACCTCTGCAGAACGTTACAGCAAAGAACCCAAGTCCCAGCCTCTGCTGATAAATGGATGTAAACTGGGACTTAAGTAACAGTAACTCGTGCCCATAAAAATCCCCACTAGCTCCTGCATCTCCATAAACCATCTCACTGCAGCAGCCCTCAGAATTTGCAGTCTATTATCCCTATTTCCGAACAAAGTCTGTTGACTTTTAAACTGAGGAAAGTTCTGCCTTTTGAATGGCATAACATGCAATGCTGCCAAGAAAACTGAATTTGCATCCAAACAATAGGAAAAATATTTGCTTGTGCTGGCAGCAGGTAGCAAAGTAGTGCTCTCGCTGTCACTTCCTACAGCACTGCACCTAACACAGGCAGTATTCTGCCCAGCGTAACAAATGAAGAGCAGAAGCAGAGAAATACCATTCCAGTGTGATCGATTCCTTATCTAAATATTTTAAATACAGAGCATGCGAAGAATCTCCAATAGAAACCTGAAGTATTTCATGGTGGGCCATGAAAGCACTGCAGCCTGTCCCAGCTGAAGGCTGTCCTGGGGCACCGCCTGCCAAACCCGCCGGCCCCAGCCTCGCTCAGCCCCACCAGCCCTGCCCGAAGCCCCGCACCAGGGCAGCATTTCCCCCCAGTCAGGCTGGGCATTATGGGGTCCTGGCTCTCAACTTTCACTACCTTTTCCTCCTTTCATTCTCAGCTGCTTAAGCAGCCCCTTTTATCCCCTGTAATTGAGCCTGCTTTCCAGATTACCCTCAGGTTTAACCCCTTCCATGCCCAGTGAAACTCAAAAACCATGACCCAAGGCAGTATTAGAGAGGAGCTGTCTTTTTTTCTTTCCACTTTTTCACTAGTACCTAAATTATCTTTGCACTGAATTGCAACAACTCTAACATGTTCAGAAAATTCTTTATAAAGACAGACAAAGCCCACAGCTTTGTCATCTCCTACTCTCTCCCCCAGTAAAATTTTCATTTGAGAATTGCAGTGAAATGACTGAACAGTGCTTAACTGCAGTATTTTGCAGATGAAACAACGGCTGAAGTGTTTTTTACTCCTGCAGCACACAAATTTATGTGGCTACACAACAATAAAGCAAAGTCTTAAATTTAATCAGAACAAATACTTCAAGCAATGGCAAGCTGGTAAATTATTTAGAAAGGGGCTCAATAGATCTGGAAGGAAATATGCATCAACTGCAGCCTGGGAGCTTCCAGACACCAAGCATTTTCATGCTCACCCCTTCCAAGGCTTTTTCACCTCAGCTATTTGCATTTGACACAAACAGGCCTGTATTTGAACACCGTCCCACAATTACAAGCAGCCAAGGACTGCACTGGTAGCGCTGTGGCAGGACTTTTTACCAGTAGTTGGCACCATTTGTGCCCTCACAGTAAGATCCTGACCACAGACCTCTCCTACTGTAAGGGCCCACACTGACACCCGGTAATACCGCCTGTTTCAGAAGGCTTTAATGATTCGGTCTCTATCAGACTGCCTAGTTTTCCCCAACTTGTCTTCCTTCCATCAATTCTTCAACCATTCCAAAACACTGAGAAACAGACAAAACGAGATGTATTAGTATTTATATGAAAGGTCTAGGAAATTCAATAATGTTCCTATTGTTTTATTGCAGATGGCACATCAACTTCTCTTTATTACTGCAGAAAACTCAAGAGCCCTGTAGAGTGCAATAAACCGGTACGTGTTTAGCTTTGCAATGTTTCAAGGGGCTGTGATTTACTGTTAAGAACCAGGCACCTTGCACACAAACATCTGAGCTCAGTAATTGCCTCATGTTTTGTGCAAACTCTACAAGGCAGCGTGAGGTCGGCCCACACAGGGTACCCGCTGCTTCTAGATGCCTGTCCCTCATTCCTCAGTAATACAGATGCTTATTAAAGAGCAGAGGAAAAGGTTTGTTTTCACCTTATATGAATTTTCTGCCAGATTCTTGGGCTGCTACAGAGAGATCAAAAAAAAAAACCAAAAAACTGTCAACATATCAAGAGGCAAAACACGAAAATAAATTCTCATCTTAAATACACACCATGTATGTTTCAAGACAAGTCCTTCTGATATATTTACAAAACACTTCAGAAAAAAACATACCCACAGATTTAGTAAAGTAAACATTTCAGCACTGAACACAGTAAGTCTCCTTCAGGCAGCACATTCAGCTTTCACTGCACGCTAAACTCGGTGCCAGTCAGTCGACCCTGAGTACAGGGGCAGGGAAGGGCCAAAGGCAAGAGGGCAAGAACCCCTACGCGCTGTGTTTACTTTCAAATTGCTCTGAATATTATTGATTTTCTAAATTATAAAGAAACAGGTACATCAATGTAACCCACCACAGTTTAAACAGCAAGACTGACTAAAAATTCCTAAGGGCACTTCAACACAAAGGCCTTCCCCACCAGCCGTCCTGCACAGAGGACAGGGAAACACCAGGGACTTTTCCACTTGTGGGCCAGACTGAAACTACATCCTGATCCTATCAGTACAGAGCCACTCAGTAGATTATTCTGTTTCTAACATTGCTCGCTAGTTTATTTAGTGTATAAAGATAGTCCTGGTGCTGACAAAAGCATACGTAATTATTATTACTGAAGACAATAAAAAGAAGAAACAATGCCTCCTTAAAAAAAGGCGGCCACGTTAGGATGCACACCATGGCATACGGAAAAAATATTAAAGGAAATCTACAGGTAGGGTCATTCAGTGAAGTTACTATTTCTGTTTGGGTTCCACATGACATAGTGATAAATTTATGATTTAGTAGTCAATAGTCCAGGTATCTTGAAGAGGATTATTTTGACTCAAACTGCCCAGAGCATACAGATAAGGACACAAATATACTGGGGAACATGAACAGCAAAGAGGATTCTACAGGCTTCAAATTTCATCCTTTAGCTCCCTCCGTAGTTTATTTACTGAGACCCATGAAACTATGGACACTGAAATACCCAGAAGCAAAACACTTCCCCAGCGTGAAAGTGTGAGATGTTACAAAACAGGCAATAAACAGTGAGTAGCCACCGGCTTTGTGTTCCTACCGCCCACAACATTCAGTTTCAAAACGTAAACACCCATTTACACTTTCTTTAGAATGAGCAGCTACCAAAGCTCTGAAATGATGTTTTACAACCAAACCAAAAGCCTTGCTCAGGTGCTAACTGTTCAACTCTCACGCGTTCCAAAGGATAAACCTGGTTCTGATGAGCACTGGGACAGTTTTGAACCAGCTGAAGCCAAACACATTTTTACGACAGAAGAAAGTATCAACTCAGGATGAAAAACTTCGTAATGCACAATAAAGTCAGAGGAAGATAAATAAATAAAAAATCTCTGTAGAACTCAGTACATTAAAGAAATACCCCAGGTGCGATCACAGAAAGCGCTAGCCAAGAGGGGCATCAGCTAGACAGACAGGAGTGGGACAGCTTGCAAGAATTTCCTCACCCTGACGGAAGCAACAGAAGCCGCGGGCCCACCACGCCACGTAACAGTCACGTGTCTTAGTGCTCAGGCTAGGCGGAACGTTGTGGCAAAGCGGAATCGTTTCTGCAGCTGCGGAGGGGGAGCGGAGGGCCATACTTACTCTCGGCTGCCAGTTTTCATACTGCTTCTGCAAATTTGCACCGATGGTTTCCAGAGCTTTTTGAGGGCCCATGGACAGAGGATCTAGGAAACAGAATACAAATGAGTATTTCCGACCACAACTAAATCACTTAGCTTGACGAGAAGCAGAAATTATTTCCAATTCCATGTCCATTTAAACTTTTCACTACACACTAGGTTTCTGCAAAATCCAGATCTACAGCCCGGGAGACCAAAGTCTCCACCAAAGCACAGACACCACCCGTTCGGCAGAAAGAAGCAGCCAAAAGCTTTCTGCACGTGTGCTCTCCAGCGTCCTGCTTGCAAGAAAGCTGGTTTAATGATGTTTCAATGCAGGTTCCTTTCATGCACTCAATTTCAAATTCATAAGCATTACATTCTCCATGGAATTTACTGGGGTGCATATACCCCCAAATTATCCCCAAATTCTTGACTCGAGTACGAATTAAAAACCATTAAAGACCGTCAAATTTGGAACAAGATTTCTCTTGCTAAGGTAATAAACACAATTTTGTTTTGAAAGACAGGTGAGCGTAACATTTGTTTCCCTTAATATTGGGGAAAAAAGGTTTCTACAGTTGATAATGACAAAAATCTAAATTGGTTAAATATTTGACAATAAACATTTCTTCTTGATGAACCCAAAATCCTGCTTCAGTTATTTCCATTGCTTACTGCTTCAGAGATTATTTGCCACTTGTAATTTTTAAGAAGTTAATTTTATCCCTAGATAATTACCATCATCCATACATACCAATAGAATTTCAGTTTATGTGCTCTATTAAAAAAAAAATGGTCATATAATTGACACTATTAACTAGTTTCAAAGAAAACAGACATCAATACTCTGCAATTTAATATAAATTATTCTAAAAGCACTTAACCAAATCAGTGAAGGGGTTTTTTTTAATCTTTACAAATATTCTACCTTGTACTGTTAGAAACAAAATGTAATAAAGTAGGATAAAAGCAGGATTTTATGAGTTATTTTCCTTAAATGAATAAAAGCTAGGATCTTATTTAAGTTGTAGTGTGCTTTGGTAACAAGATTTAAGGCAGTGTGAGTATGCCATTTACATTTTTCCCACACACCCACAAACAGCAGTGAACTGTGTGCTCGGACTTGGAGAAGCCTGTCACCCGCCTTGGCTGAGCTGCTGCTCCAGAAGCCTGGCCAGGACGGAGCCGGCACCCGCTCCCCAGCACAGACCCCACAGCCCTCGCCGCTGCACCGCGGGGAACGGCTCTGTCCACTGCCGCACTCTGCTGCTCCGACTGCAACCCTCCCCTGCTAGTCCAGGCAAGCAGATACCCTCGAGATGTTGAGCCGTGATCCCCCAGAAGTATTCACACTGCCTCAGAACATCTTTCAGTAGTAAATATGCCACTAGCTACAGCTCAAATTAAAAAAGGGAACAAGAAAGTAGCATAAACACATCAGATTTTTATTTTTTTTTTTGAGTCCTTTGAAAGGACCAAAGTGAACTTCAGAAAAATAAATTAAAAACACCTCACATGCACTTTGTCAGCAGAGGAATGTAGTTTGTGGACTCGAGCGACTTCAGAGTCATTAGCATTATCTACGATAGCCTTGATACAAAAATATACTGGTGCCAATCCAAGAGCCAAACAATGGCAACAAATTTTCCTAAATAGAGCTCATGTCACCACGGGCATTACAGGAGCTTCCGGCCTCCCTCGCTGAGCGTGTATATAAAGCCAGCGGAGGCCTGCAGGCCTACAGGCAGATACACCTTGGGGGCAATCACGGCGCAAAGCTCTCCGTGCCTAAAGCGGTGCCAGGCTGACACTGCAGCACACACGTCAGCTAAGGCTTAATTCTGGAGAAGAACAAAACACTTCTGACGTTCTAAGGGTGCATCTGGCAGGGACAGGGAGAACTGCACCCGGCTTTTGTCTGAGACCGTGACGGCCGTTTGTTACCAGAGCTCACAGCTCAGTTCGAAATCGCAGCAATTGCACCAAAAGGATTTCCACACTTTCTTGTGCATCTGGCAAAGATACTGCGTTTCCACAACGCACACCGTTAGCTGCTCGTGAGACTGTCGTGTAGAAGAAAAACAGCAGACATTTTTGCAACTATCTTTTTCACAAATTTTAAGTTGGCTAGAAATAGAAATGAGTACTTGTGTAGATAAACACACTAAAAATTTAATTAAAAAACTGCATTCAAAATTCTCTTCGTTGATGATAACCACTAATAACTTCATTTTAATGACTCTGCAATGCTCTTCATTCTCTTTGCTTCCTGCTCATGTATCAATGAGAAATGAGAGCTGGTCTCTGCGCTGAATAGATATATTTGTTCGTGCATGCTCATGGCTTTGTAACTGCTTTAAAGTCATCAGCATTTTTAGGTTTAAAAAAAGGAGATGCTACGATTCATCAAGCAGGTAAGGCAAGGTTAGAAACGAGATGTTCTGAAAGTTTTTAAAGGAATTCAGTTAGTGCACTGATTAATTTGCTCCTGCAGCCTACAATCAGTCCCAGAATTCAGGATTACACTGCTCTGCACATTACTTGCTGAAGACTGAACATCTTCAATTCCCGGATAAAAAACAAATCTCTCAGAAAGCTGTCTTATACAAGGTATTTCCTTCTAATATTACTTCAGATTTATCTCATCTCAATAATCAGACTTGATCTCCAAAACCAAGGGAACTTTTCATTTCCTAACAGAAAACCTTAGGAATTCAGTCCAACGCTGCATCAAAGTAGCAAGTCCACGTGTTGGAACTGCTGGCAAGACATCCTCGGGAATAATTCCAGGTCTTCTGAATTCGTGATCCCAAACAAAATAGCCTCAGAGCAGTCACCTCATCACGCAGTAAAGTCCAAGCATTTTACAAAACCTTACTTATCTATTGTATGACGCAGGGTCATTTTAAACCTTTGCAGATCACTGTATTCTGAAGACTTTACTGCTCAGAGATTTCCTTAGATATTTATGAATATCTACAACAATTAAGATAAAGCTAAGTAGCTAATTAACAGCTTGCTTCCTCCATGCTATCTCATTTTAGAATAAAGCAGGAGAGATGACCTACGGCAGCCGTTGCTGCTGGACACTTGATTAACTCATACAGACACAGTGAAATCAGACGCCAGATTTCCTTCTGTTCACCCCAGTTTCACGCCCAGGAAACACACAGCTTTAAGATTACCAAGCACGCTACAGGTCAGGATTAATAAGACTAACAGAGTTAGCTGGAGCTTGGAACTTCTCCATACTTACCGATCCAACACTCCAGACGGGCACAGGGAGTTGTTTTCACCACATCAGGAGGGTCCACACCGACATTTAGGCACAAAACTAAGGCAACACTAACAGTCTTCATCTGCAAAGACAGACAATAAAACCCTTACTTAGTGTAGAAGAAAAATCAATTTTCACTTGTGTTGAAATTTTACCAGTACTATAACTTTCAAAGGGTTTCAACAAAGCTTTGTTATCTGCTCTTTAACATGGACTATTTTAAGCAAGGTGTGACTGATTAAATTTTTCATTATTTTCTTTAATAGAACAGTACTTAGATTTTACGTTACTATTTTTATTATTATTTCGAGAGCCCATTCTTCTTTTATAGAGCATGGAAATGGATATCACTGGACTTCTGGTACTCAAATTAGTCATTGTCCAACTGAAATACATTATTAAAGCATGAGAATATGCTATTCAGGGTCCCTGATCAATATTAAAATATACTACATCCACTCTAATATTAAAACTAAAAGCATTACAAGGAAAACACACCCAAGTGACCACCCAACCATAACTAAACATTTAGTCCTTTTGTTTGTTGTGTTTTCCTCAGGTGTTAGTTACGCTGGATATTCTTACCCTAGGAGAAATCATGACTTGGCTCCCCTTCCTGGTCCGGCCTAGAGCTGCCGCTGCCAGACCAGCCCAGTGGAAGCGACACTTGGACATGCCTCTGCAGCCACCAGGGGCACCACCAACACACGAAATCCAAACTTACTGATACAGACACTGTCGCCAAAAAGTTGAGCCAATGACTAAGCACTACGACCAGTTAAAATACTGCTTAACAATCATCATTTCACATCTTTATACTCTTTTCTGAACTCCCTCACTCCAGAGAAGGAAAATAAAATAAGTAGTATGGCTTACGGCACTTCTATGAAGTGTTCAGCACTCCCGTGCTTGCCTGAACCAAGGCCACCCGCATCTCCGCTCCCACAGGATGCTCACAATTCAACAGCAGGCAAGAGGAAAAATAATTTAAAAAAAAAATCCAAGCCCCACACTCACAGAAAAACTAGAGCCGCACAAACATATGTTTTATAAAGAAACTAGAAACTGGAGCAGAGAGACGCTATTCACACCAACACAGGGGACAGGCTCTACATCAGGACAGAAATTCTGCAGCGTCTGCTCACTCCCATGCCTGTGATGGGGAACCTGGAGTAAAAACTGAGCAAGAAATCTGGTTAACAGCTTCATCCCAAAGTATGTACGTGCTAACAAAACCCTGCGATCACGTGGGAGTTACTCATCCCCATGAGTTCACACAGGGGGAAGCAGCACTTTCCAGAACACGGACGAAAAGAGGAGTCCGAGCGGGGATCCCGCAGGGTTTTGCAAGGGTTCTCAAAGCAGTGCACATGGATCGGGTGAAGGGTCCTCAGCTGAAGTTCAGCTCTAAGTACACGTGCACTAAGGGGACTTTATCAGAATTAAGAACAATACACAGCAGAAGTACAGTTACTGGCAAAATGAGGATCAGCTGCAAGACGCCTCGAAAGCCGCCGTCTGCGCTGACGGCCGACCTGCCCCTGGCAGCCTTTGCTGCCCTCCTCCTCTCTATCTGCTTCTCTTACCTTTTGCCTTCATCTTCCCCTCGTGTATTTTATCAACACCAAACTGCTACCCTCAAAAATAAATTGTGCCAGGAATTGTCGACACTTCTCACACTGCTCACATGCATCTTACCCTTCCCTCTCATCTTTTGCTTTCTTTAGAAAATTATTTCCTCCAGACACAGGGCAACTGCTGCCCTGGTTTTAGGGAACCCAGCACAAAGATCTCCCCGGTGGTTCACTACAGTGAAAATGTCAACAACAACCACCCTACAACAGCTGCAACAAACCCCAATATATTTACAAACGTAACAGGCACCCGTGACCCCAATCGTTCGCAAGAAATGCACCCAGTTAAAAAAAAAAAGTTACTTCAACATCCCAGTATTGACCAATTTACCTCCCAACGCCACACAGAGACTCCATGACCCGCACAAAAGGCCACGACTCCTTCCCCAGCCGGAGAACTGCGTACGGCTGCATAAGGAGTTACTTTCAGGCAATAGAGACATTGAGGAAACAGCCTCAAATTGCGCCGGGGAGGTTTAGATTGGGTATTAGGAAAAATTTCTTCACCAAAAGGGCTGTCAAGCACTGGATCAGCAGTGCTATCTGGGAGAAGAGGAAAAAGAAGAATGACCACACACCAAAAACCCCCAAGCCCGCGGCGCAGCGGAGCCGCCTGCGCTGCCTGGCCCTGGCCCGTCCCCAGGACGCCGTCCCGAGCCACGGCCCGTCCCCAGCGCCTCGGGAAGAGCCCGGCGCTGCGGGGGGTTAAAGAGCACGGACATCCCCAGCAGCGATCGCAGGCTGGCAAACGGCACTAAAAACCCAGAAGGAAACAAAGAGCACCACAGGGCAAAATAACTTATTAGAAGTGAAACCAAACAAATCATTCTTGGAAGAGAAAGTATCCTGCCAAACAGCCTTTTCTGTCTCATTTATTTATTGTTTCCCATTTGTGGTCTAATACTGACTTATTTTTCAATAGTTTACTAGTAATGTCTGATCTGTGACTTATGCTGAAGAGGCCGATATTTATTTTCTGTTCCCAAGTTCTGTGTTTTGAATAAGCATTTCTCCTTGAAAGCAGACAGCAAACCAGTAAGGCAGAGTAACAGCCTAACGGACCCGAGACAAACGGGGTTATTTCCCTCTGCCTACCTCCCCACAAAGGACAGAAACTATTATACTTCACCACTATTTGTCCTGCTAATAAAGAGCACGGCTTCGGTAAGAGTTACAGCCCTCTTACGCTGCCCTCCGACGCCTACACACCATCCAGCCGTGGTGTCAGATCATTACAGATCGAAAGAAAACCTGAGCCCAAAGAAACCCAACAACGCTCTTCACATTTCTGAGCTGTTTCAGAACACGCCACCAGCAACTTCGCAGCGTATCTAAAGCTTCTCCACACAAGAAGTACTCGGACATTCTCATCTGTCATTAAGACAGTGGAAATTTTCTTTTCTACATTTCAAGAACGTATCCACCAGAATGCATTTGAACAGATTTTTGTTACAATTAGAAGCGAAGTGTAAGAATATTTGGCAAGCCTCTAAGAAAACCAATATCTAAAATGCCTTCTCAGCAACAGCTCCAGTTCAAAACCATAGAAGCTCTTACTGAGGGCTCTTCTCTACACAGTGTAATTTGTATGTTAAAAAAATAAGAATTTGGATACAATTCACAACTTTGTATCGCATTCAGTTTTAAGTGATTTAATAACTCTAGGTCACAACCTGCAATACTTCAGTGGCAAAGCCAACTCCGTGGAGAAGCTCTTCCGGAGAAGTAACTACTGAATTCAAACCCTAAACCCATCAGAAATGGGAGCCAGTGCACAGAGGTAGCTCTGTGTCTATTCAGAAGAGAAGGTGCTTATTAAAGCATTTGACATTAAAATGTACATATTATACTAAAGCTCAGAGAACTTGTAAAATATTTTTAACTCACTTCTTATTTCATTTTGAGACAAAACAGATTTGCAGACGAGAGTAACGTTACCTGTGGTACCTCAAACCAAAATCAGAGCGATTGCTGCAGCTATTTTCAGCTACAAAAAAAAAATTTACTTTATCTTCATGTGAGAGGTTTTGTTGAAAACCTGAAGTTTTGCCATCACAGGGAGCCCAGCTTATCCTACTGTAGCGTGCCTGAAAGCGATGCCAGTCCGGCCCGTGCCCGTCTCGTCAGCTGCTTGAGATCTGTCGTGGGCCACGTAAGAACAGGGTTAGCAGTAAGAGCAGCCACCCAGCCGCCCTACCTTCTCGCAAGTCATACCAAGAACAAGTCAGGCAATCAATTTATGAGAAATTTTGCATTTTGTGGTAAGACCTTCACCTTCCATTTCAGAATGGACATTTTAAAGCCCTTAAATATTTTATTTCTACATTGCCATTTTCAAGCTGAAAAATTTCTGTTTAAACGTTACACAGATGAACACTCAACCATCACAAACCAGCCTGGGTTTGTGCCAGGAAGTTAAAATTGCTTCTGTGAGTCAATACAAACACAAGATTAAGTCAGCATTAAACATTAAATATATGCTGCTACATTATTTTACAGAGCTGGGGGTGAACTTATCAGCATTAAATACAAATACTGGGGCAGATTTCCAGACTGAGAAATCCTCGTATGTGTCTCATTTGGGAATCCCCGCTGGCCAGCGGGCTCAAATCTGCCTGCTTGTTCAGTAAACGCATTCCCTTCCTAAAGACTATTCTTGGACTTTTTTTCTTTATATACATTTACACAGATTTAGTACAAGCCTCTCAACAAAAAGGCAAAGCCAGTTAGGTGTTCCACAGACAACTCCAAAACGTCACCTGTTTTGGAGACATGCCATTAAATACTTCAACAAGGTGCTCTCCAAACGCTGAGCAGCAACAGCAAAATTTAGCAACGTGAAACACTGCTTGGAGGTTTCTTTACAGATCATCCAGCAACACTAGAAAATCTTCTTGTCCCCTTCCCAAGTCCTGAGGAAGGTTTATACACCAGACCCACACCCGGCAGGCTCTCACCCCAAGGTGGCCTCTCGCAGCAAGAGGCGTGCTTGACTGGGGGGCAGAGCAGCCCCAGGGGGAGGTGCCCACCCTGAACTCTCCAGCAACTTCCCCTTTCAGGCTCCCAGCTAACAGGCAACAAGGGGCAACACTTCATCTTGGTGCTCTCTAACGGGACAGGCATCATTTCCAGTGCTTGGGCCCAAACCTCACCACTGAGCAATGCCAGTTTGCAAGTCTGCTGGTGAAAAGGCTGAAAATTTTGGACAGGCAGGCAAAACCTCGACCTTCCTGGTCTGCTCAATCACACAACCACCGCACACAAAGCCCAAGAAAGGTTTCTGCAGGGAGTGACTGCGACAGAATGTATCCCACACGCACGCGGCTTATCTCTAGCCAGCGAGGAGGCAGAGGGAATACAGGTCCTTGCTGCAGAAGTGGAGTCTGACCCGCTGCCCTTTGAGCACTCGCTCACACCACCAAGCTCTAACTTGGTACCCTTCTACGCTCATTTCGCACTGCACGAGATGATGGAGAATCAAGGGTTGGTCTTTTTTAATCTATCTTCCCTTTAGCAGGCCAAACACCCAAAGAAGAGAGATGAGGCAGCCCTCTTCAGCTCACCTGCAACATTTGCAAGGTAAAACATCTAAGCAGAAAGGGCTTTCAGTTCCAAGGAAGTTTTTCTATGTAATGTTTAAGAGAAATAAATTGTTACGAAAAAAAATCTCAGTGTACTTCTCCACAGTGATAACAATAGTAGAATGCAAAGAAATACTTCAAGTTACCATTAATAATTCAACACCTCTGCAGGTTGTCTTCAGCCATCTGGAGCCCGAAAGGTCAGTTCGTGCTGTGACTGTTGTGACAGCATACACTAGATTTCTACATCAACTCCTCCTTAGTGTTTGTTTTCCTTTGCTAACCTCTGCATTCTCCACTACTACTATGAATTTTCTTCAGAGGTTTTTATGTCCAACGTGTTCGCTTACCCAGTGAATGCAGCTACTACAGAAAGTTCAAGAGCAGTCAGCAATGCTACAACAGCTCCTGCTAAAACAGACTTTTAACTGCTGGCTTCATCATTTACTCTATAAGCACTGCTTACACTTGTAGGTGAATCACTCCCGTCAATCAATACCCAAGATACACATGGACACTTTCCAGTCACTTGCTCTGAGAAGAGCGTGCACCTTCTCCATCTGATAGGGAATATTATCACTTGACACGCTTTGGCCCAGCAACCTCAGCTTCTGACGGTGCCCGCAGAGATCGAAGGTACCTGCGCATGACAGAACTGCGCTTAACGTTAAAAACTACAAAGTCAAGTAGGTGGATTCAGTCTGCCAAAGCAAAGCATCACAATACTGCCCCTAAACCACTGCTTAGACACATATAACCGAAACAGTGCTTTTTTGCCCCTGCCAATCATTTCTTAAAAATAATGAAAAATAATAGGAAGCAAATATTTTCACTTCTATCTTCTTTGCTTTCTTTATACAACGTGCAAAAACAACCAACAAGAGACATTTTCTAGATGTTTTTCCTTATTTGATCCAGGACAACGGCTTTCCTTCACACCTCAGCACAACTCTATCTGCTTTGCATTCTGTACAGGCTTCCTCTCATCATTCCACCACTTTCCCACTCCTGTCTCGCACGATCTTTAAAAAGGTGTCCATCTTCCCAAGCACTGCGACTTACTTCCTCATCTTCAGATCTTCCTTACAAACTAGCGTTTCAAATTATTCCTGGAAGACATTTTTAGATCTTTAACAAGCCAATACTACATTCTATACAGTGTACACTTGATCAGGAATCACACTGCACCGTTTAAGTGGGGTTATTTTATTTTAAAATAAAGTAACTTTTTAAAACAGCAAGTTTCCTTGAGCTTACAGGAGCAAACAGAAGAAAATGATAAGGACAAGATCAAGTCCATAACTTCAGCTGAAGCGTCAGGACCATAAAGACGAAGCTGTTGGGTTGTATTTGAGAGCCATACAGTACAGAACACCATTCCTCTGCCTCATCAGGTTCAGCCACCTGATCGCTTCAAGGGCTTTAAACTTCTTGCTGCTGATGTGCCACGGAGAGAAGGGAAGAATCTCTGGGAGAAGACAATCAAGCTTCTCGGAGCAAACCATGCTGGAGACCGTGCCCCTTCTTGAGGCTTCATCAGACTAGAGGGCAATCGAGCAGAGGCACAGCCCCGAGCGCAGAGCTGCAGCCAGACAGCAGGCTGCACAGAGCGGGGGCAATGACTCAAACCAACACGCTCACCCTAGAGTGTTGCACACCTCTGAGGCACCACTCCTATTCTCTGGACACTGCCACACGCATCCCCTACCCAACAAAAGCTACTCCAGCTGTAGATCACCCTGCCACAACAGCAAGAAGAAATAAATAGATACAACAATACTGGTGAGGGTGTCACTGGTAGAACCACTGGGACTAAAAGATAAAAGGGACCGTTTTGGGCCCTGCGCCCATCTGTCACCTGCTGTACCCCACACCACAGCTGTGTATTAAAAAATGCCATCAACGCGAACCTGGGTTTGTTAAGCAATTCAGTAGGTAATTTATCCAAAGTGCAATCTTTACAGAAGAACAGAACAGCAAGAAAACCACCTTGGGTTTATCAAATTCACTTGGAAATGCCAGTTAAAGCCATGAGACACAGAGCACGATCAATAACCCCCCGGTTATCCACGGCCATGCTACGCTAACAGTCACCTTTGGAAATGTTCAAGGGGAGAAGATCAGCACAGCAGCAAGCCAATTAAAACAACATATCAGAGACAAACACAATCAAAACCCCCAAACTTCCCAGGAAACCTACATAAACCTTGGAAACAAACAAAAACGAAACTCTACGGAAGGCTGCTGCCCTTGAATTTCTCTCCCTACACAAAGGCAGAGAGAAAAAACGCAAGAACCAGAGAAGCATTAAGAAAAGCGTTCACATAACCTTCAGTCTCTCAACTACGGCAACATCCACAATGCCACGAGAAAGTGGTAGTTGTCAGCAGAACAGATGTTTCAGCTTTCTCCACAAAAGCTTCACGTGAAGCAGTCCGCTGCCATCTGGTCACCTACCAGGGCACGAGGGTTCTACCAACGGTTATTCACATTTGCTGCACTCGATAAATCAGAGGAAGAGCTTCATACAGTGACAAATATTTTAATTAAAGCATGCTGTTTGCAATAGCCGTCCAGCACTCCCGTATATATTTCGAGGTGTACGGTTTTTTCGTTGTCCGCTAGTCACAGGCTTTTCAAACCTCTACAAACATGCTGGGGGCAGGAGGGTAATTAGCCACTACAACATATATGTTGATTTTAAGTAGCAGTAATTGCCTAACTCCTCTCCAAATACCATATGCTCAGTAGCGCAGCAACACCAGCCTCCAAGACTGTCCTCGTCTCCAAGACAAGAAACGAAGCAGATGATATATAAAAACGTATTCTCTCGTTGCATTTTTTGAATGGAGAAACACAGATATAGTTATTTTCTGCCATTCCACTTGCTAATGGTGAAGCCTCTCCCCACTCTAAAATTATCTTTGCACATGACAATGTTGTCAGCCCCTTTCCCACACATTACACTGCACTTCTATCACTTATTACTCATATTGCAAATATAATTAAAATGAAGCACTCTCAGGGAGCTATTTCAGGGAATAAGACTCCTGGACATTTCGATATAATAAGCCACTAAAATTTCAGATTTTCAAAACCTGTTTTTCTCCCCACCTAACTGGTACAAATGCACAAACTCATAAATGCACAGTTATACATTTACTCCCTCCGTTCAACCATCACAATAAAAAAAATTATTATCTTGCGAAAGGTCCTCACAACAATACTATGAGAAATCAAATCCTGGATACATTCAGTATAAGAAATTATATAAACTAACGGAGTTATCCTACTGCTCCACCTAAACTAATTAAGTGTACAACACAAGTTAAAGCCTAATGCCCTTCACAGCAAAAAAATACTGAATTACCAGATGATCGTTCTACCATTAGCATGGTCCGATTGAAGCTGACACAATAGCTGTGGCATTGGAACAGATTAAGTAGCGCGTTCATGGAAAGCAGAGATTGCACTGCCGGTAACTATCAAACAATATTCATTTTACAGCCCCTAGATCTCAGCTGAAGTGAGAAAATTCATAGGATGAGATTGAGCGAGTTCAAGATTTCAGTGCTTCCTACTGGTGTATAAAGGCAAGAACTTTTTCTTTCAAACCCTGTGACTAGCTGGCCTCGTCAGAGCTGTTAATCAAGTCCCCTCTCTGCTTAGGCACAAGAGCACGTGCAGATAGCAGCAGACAGAGCGCAAGCTTCCCAACTCTCCCCAATCAATACACAGCCATCTAAATTCAAAACGAGCTTTGTTCTAGGTAAGAGAAGATAGAAATCTGTAACTTAGACGACAGTGCTCATCACTTACAGCAGGGGCGTCAGTTGAGGGAGACGCTGGGGTTTTTTGGGTTGTTTTGTTTTTCCCAAGACATTTGTAAACCAGCAGGTGCCCCACACCACCACTCCATTCACACGCCTCGCTGGACAGCAACTGTCACTTTTAGTAGCTATTGAATTAAAATGGGTTTCAACCACTGACCTAGAAGGGAGAGATTCACACCATCACCAGTTCCCAGGGCCGTGCAATTGCACCGGAGTGCTCCAAGCTAGTCTTCCCAAGAGTTCATCTACCTACCAGGGGACAGACAGAACCTACAGCTTATTTGGGTTGGCTCCCAGACTACTTACTGGGTTAGGAGTTTCCTAAACACAAGGCAGTCCCTGATCACGCACAAGCAAACACAAAACAAACATTTAAGATGGAATAAGTCAAACTAAAGTGAAGGCTGCTGCCAAAACAGGAGCTCCCACCCTCTCCCCCCATCAGATTCCTGCTGCCTCAGCTCACAGGAAACACACTGAACTAGACTCGGAAGAGATGAGCCCCTGGCACCGTAAGAGCAAGCAGTAGCCAAGCCACAGGCGTTACAAGAGTGCCTGGAAAGCTTCCTGACATAGAGACACCTCCTCCAAGCTAAGACGATGTGCACAAACTTCCAATGCTACTACCCTCCACTGAAGTCCTTTGACACACGAGCCATTTACCAGGCAGGCAAACTCAGCTTGTCTGAATTAAGCACATCTGTATGTGGTCCTGCTTTAATCTACATTTCCATAGAAACCTAATTGTGTATTCATCTTCTCATAAAGACTGAATTTAATTGTCACTCAGCAAGTTATGAGGCAGCAGGAAAAAAATGTTAAACTATTACAACTAGCTTTGTTGCTCTCTGCTTATTTTAGAAATCAGTGTAAGTGCAGCATATCTTAATTTAAATATTCTGAATTTAGTAGCAACTTGCCAGTAGAACCTGCTGTATTTTACATCTTTTTATTTAAATCAAGTTTCTTGATTTGATTGCTACTGAGGCTGTGAGGTTTAATTCAATACACAAAGCATAATTCCAACCCTCTTGTGTTAAAAATATTCTTTAAATAAATAATAGATCAAAGCAGTGTCACTTTGATGGCATATGTAGTCCACGGAAACAGGAGATGAAGGATTAAATGTCTTCAGAGCACTCCTCCTGGATGAAAGGGGGGACGAGTAAACGCTGAGTTATTTTATCGAGATCTACCACTCCTTACTTTTCTTATTTGATTCTTCCCTCTTATTAGAGTTCTGCCTTCTAAAGAACCTTCAAGTTCATATAAACTCCGGAGTTTTTACAGCAATGAAGCAAGATTAAA
>VWZZ01004234.1:204-14501 GCA_013399095.1 Psophia crepitans | reverse complement strand
GGCGGGGCCCCAGCCCCAGCGCGCCGAGGGGCTGCTCGGGTCGGAGGGGCTGAGCCGCAGCGGGGCTGGGAGGGCCGCAGGGGCCGGGTTTTGTCCGGGCCGCCTGCCTGCGCTGCCACGCTGCGTGTTCGCCGTGGGCCTCCTCCCCGGCAGCCCTGGGGTGCGATGTCCTGTTTCCTCCAGGGGTTTCCCCCCTGCAGCGCTGGAGGGGCAAGGTCACTGGTTACCTTTGGGGTGCCGAAAAACGCGGACACCAAGAGAGTGCACATGGCTTAGGCTCCCGTCCCTTAGAGCAGCGCAAGGCTGCACGGCACACCCAGCCGTCCAGACACCCCCCCACAGTGACAGTTCTCAAACAGAGGTAAAAATAAACCTGAGATGCCCAGCGCCTGGCTGCGAGCAGCACTGGCGGCACTGGTGCGTCCCGGTTCCCCCAGACGCGCCCTGCCGCAGCGCGGGCACTGCCCGGCCTCCTCTCCCAGGCCTCCCTGCGGGGCGCAGGAGCGGGGAGCGGTGGCACCGGGCGGCAGGCTCCAGCAGGATGATGTCTGATTTATGGTCACTCTGTACAGGAGGAAAAGCAAATTAATTGTTCCAGGAATATATCAAATAAACGGAAGGTTAATGAATATCAAATATTGTTCCTAATGAAGTTCCTCAGAGCGTTTGCTCCTAGCAGTAATCACGTCCCACTGCGTTCACATGCGTAATACATTACATTTGTAAAAAATATTTCAAAGTAGAAATCAAAGAATACGTGTAGAATGTGACTTATAGAGCTATATTAATTTTCATTAATACTTTCAGTGCATTTACCTTCAAGGAATATTTTAAATGCAAAAACCATTCTCTACAGCAAATTGAAAGCAACGTTCCTGGGAGGCTCTGGGGTGGCCAACATCGACTTTTGCTCCTTTGATTTACTGACCGGCCTGATCCATTGCTTTACGGGTGCTTTATGCTGATGGCTGATCATAACCACGTGATTGTTACTGAAATGAATTGCCGTGGCATAGGAAGCACTCACGGTTGTGTTTCAGCTACAGAAAATGCGAGTAACAACCCCAGCACACCGCCCGAAAAACCTGCGGCCGCTGGAGCTGCCGGGGCTCTAATCCAGCGCCGCGGTGCACAGATGGACCCTCGCGCTGGGCAGCCGGGTCGCTAATCCTGGCTCCCGACAGCTTTAGGGACTGCGTGCCGGAGCCGGCGCCTGCCCCGCAGAACGTGCTGCTGCGCGGCCTCGGGAGCTGCTGCTGAAAATACCTTTGAAGGACACAGCTGCCACGGGGCAGAGAGCACAAATCTGCCTCGCCTCCCCTACGCACGGCTTCAAAACTCCGATTATTTAAGATAAGGACGGTGTGTTTTCATGGTCGGCCAGGCCAAGTCCACTGCCTGTGCTGGAAGAGCCGTGCGCTCCCCCGACCCCTGCGCACCCCTTTAATTCAGGGACTTCTCTGAAATGCTGCCCCGCTTCCCTGAGGCTCTCGGTGCTCCCAGCTTTCATCCCAACCACACCAGCGTCTCTGCTCGGTTCCACCTGATCAGGACTCTCGGGAAGGGACGGGAAGGTGGCAGGAGGAGGACTCTGCAGAGCAGAGCCAAAGCCACGGCTCGGCTGTCGGGGTGGGCACCAGCCAGCGAGAGCAGGCTGTCAGCAGCCTTCCCACGCAGCTCCGAGTGCATCAGCCCTGACCTGCAGCGCTCCCGTTATCCCAGACAGGCACTTCCCGGAGGACATCAGTCTAGACCTACAACTATCCGCTTCATGTTCCCGCTGCAGATCCACCCCGTCCTGTTTAATTGCATCCTTTCTCGTCACTGCTGGCCAGGATTCCCTGTGCTGCTCCATACCGAAGGCAGCATGCAGTGATGCATGCTGCTGCCATCCAGACCCCCTCCTTCCTTGCCAAGTCAACCCTCAGGCCCCAGGTTCTGAGCAGAATAATATTAACTTGACAGATTATGATTACTCTTGCCTCAGAATAATAGGCTGATAGAAGGTCCCTGCACACAAGAGGTTCTTTATACCTGCGGGATGAAGAAGTGCAGAGCGCTGGCTTAGCAGCCCTGCACGCTCACACTGTACACAACTTCCCACAGCAGAATAAACCCGGATGTGGTTACGGGGATGCTGTGGGCACCGGTGCTGTAGGCACATGCCTGGCTGGCTGACCAGTCCCTGGCCTCAGCGCCAGTTCCCACGCTGGTAACGGGGCTGCGCACACAGGCTCTTCTCACGGTGTGCACAGCTGTTCCTCTGGTCTTCGGTGATTCAGGATGGAGCCCTCGGTCCCCCCAAGGATTTGGCTTGTGCTGTTGGGGCATACAGAAGAGCCGAATGAGAGGAACATCAGAAAGGTCGGCTCCTGACCAACGGGGACCTCACGGGCTCCTTCTGCCCTCTCTAAGGCTGCTGTGCCGCTTCTGCAGGCGATAAAGCAGCGTAGGAGCCTGCAGTCAGGAAATGCTGCCTGCAGAGGCAGCGACTCCGCCAGGGGCACCAGCAGCGTGTGTGTACGCAGCAACGGCAGAGCCGTACCGCACCCCCCGTCACGGGGGTCCCACCCCCCCCAGCCCCTGGGGTCACTTACCACGTCCCCCAGCCGGCACGGCGCAGGCCACAGGGACTGGCACGGCACAGCACCCGGCACCTCGGCAAAGGGGGGGGCTGCTCTCCTCACAGGCACTGAGACCTGGCTGGGATGACATCACCTATGTGCTAAATACATGCTATTTCTTCAACGTGTGATGAAAAGGCCATAACATTTAGTTACACAGCTTTATCAAATCTGTGGCTGGGAGTTTGTGAAGTGACCAGAGGCAGTAAATATCAAATGAAAAAACGACCCGCCCTTTGTCAGCTCTCTGAATAAGCCTCACAAATACCCTTTTCTAAAGGACACAAGCTGCAGGTCAGAGGTTTCAGTCTCCATTTGAATTCCTAATTTTGCAAGTTTTGATGGAAATCAGAATGAATTGATTTGTTCAAAAATAGCACTGCCGAGCACTTGGCCCTGGTGGCATCTGCTCTCTGATAATGAAAATCTTCGGGATGGTGGTCATGGGCGCGCTGAGCATTGGCAGCTATAAGCTTTAATCAAAGCAACTCACCTCATTTCAGTCTCCAGAGGGCACGAGCCAAAGGGAGATATGAATAATCTTCCATTTATATCGCCATAAAAATTAGCTGTTATGCCACTCCCTGAACTTCCTTCACTCCCCCCCCACAGCCCAGCGTCCGGCCCTGGTTTCTTTCATGTCAGAGAAAATTCTGCAGCTTTTACTTGGGCAAAATGTTTCTCAACATCACTAGGGCACGGCAAGCCCCGTGCCACCAGAGCACAGAGTCGAGGCTACGTACGTGCGTCTCTGCTGGGCTTGTGTGGGCTTTCTTAATGTTCTGATGGATTTATTTATAATGTTTTGTTCATATTTCTACAGTATCACAGGCTCTTGAGACCTCCAGTGATGGAGCCTACTAACTTCTCCAGGCAACCTATCCTTGACAGCTAATTTCCATCTTAAAATGAAAGCAGGTACTTCATTCCTACCCTCGGTGGGCAGAGAAAACAGCTTATTTCTCCATAGTGAAGGGAAACTAAATCTTTTTAGATGTCTCCAGTTGGTCCAAACCTTTCTTAGTTCCAGTCCCTCCTTGGACACGCTCTAGGCACGCTCGGCGTTAGTCCGAAGATCGAGTAACCAGGCTTGCTAATCGCTGCTCCAAGTCGGCAGCGGAAGCTGTCGAGGCGGCTCCCAGCCCCGGAGGGATCGCTGGCATACCTGCTGGCTCCGTGCTGATGGTGGGCCCTTGATAGCTCGTATCAACACCCAGCTGGCTGTGAGTGACCACATCTGCCGCCGCGACCGCATTTGCTGGACGTGAGTTGATGTGTCAGCCAGGTGGGGTCTGGTCTAAGCGTCCTGGTTTAACCCCGGCCGGCAGCTCAGCCCCCCGCAGCCGCTCGCCCACTGACCCCACGGGATGGGGGAGAGAATCAGAAAAGTAAAGGTGAGAAAACTCATGGGCTGAGATAGAGACAGCTCAACAGGGAAAGCAAAGGCCGCGCACACAAGCGAGGCGAACCAAGGAACTCATTCCCACTGCCCGCGGCAGCAGGAGTTCAGCCGGCCCCAGGAAAGCCGGGCTCCGTCACGGGTAACGGTGACTTGGGAAGGCAAACGCCATCACTCCGAACGTCCCCCTCTTCCTCCTCCTTCCCCCAGCTTGACATGCCAAGCATGACGTCGTACGGTCTGGGCTGTCCCGTGGGTCACTGGGGTTGCTGTCCTGGCCGGGTCCCCTCCAACGCCGTGCACACCCCAGCCCCTCACTGCTGGGGGGTGAGGAGCAGAACAGCCCCGGCTGTGTGCGAGCCCTGCTCATCAGGAACGAGAACATCCCTGTGGTACCAGCACCGTTTCCAGCACCAATCCAACGCAGCCCCATACCAGCCACTGGGAAGAAAATTAACTCTGCCCCAGCCAAACCCAGCACGCCAAGCACGGCGCCTGGGCTCCTCTCAGAGTTGATGAAGATCGAGTCAGGTCAGTTAATAGAGCTCAGCGGTGCAAGTCACCTGAAAAAACGCAGGGCGAAGTGACCGTGCCCCAGACCTGCTGGCCGTGTTGACTGGCTCCCTGCCTGCTAACGAGGGAAGCACGGCTGTATTCAGTCGGGAACGCCAATGATGTTGTAGCGCTCTGACAATGCTACTGGGAGTCCCACAGTCAAACGCCCGGTTAATTCACCCTCCTAGGCATTTCAACACCAAGGAAGCTTTTCCTGCGAGTGCAGGAGATGCTCCAGCTCCTGCCACCTTTGGAGGTACTTCAGCTGGTCAGGGTTTGCTCGTTGTGCTCCCGCATCTGCCTGCCCGTGGGCTGAATCCTTCCCTTTGAATTCTTTGTGGCACTTATTGCCTCGCTGGCTTTGCGCCCCCCACAACACACACACACTCGTGCTCGTCAGCAGAACTTCACTACTGTGCTTCATGTTGGGAACTGACCGTGTTTCAGATCACAGTGTTCCAGTCCCAGTTTTATCTTTTATAAAGCCGAGCCCTGGTTTAGCAAATCCGTTCTCGATTAAAGTGGCGTTGTAAAGCCCTTGTTCCTAGGGAACCTAGGGAGTGGAAACACCATGTCAAGTAAGGCACATGAAGTGATGTCCTAAAAACCAAAATGCAGAAGGATTATCTTCCAGAAACACACTTGGACAAATTCTTCCACCTGTCACTCTTTTTAATGAAAAATTCTCCTATCTCCATCTCTGTCAGTGTCCTTTGTTTTGCCTTATTCAGCCAGCTAATTCTAATTCCACTCCTGGGCAGGAACAAAGAAAGGTGTGGAAAGAAGAACCTTATTCATAAATATCAAGCGAGATTTTATCTTTAATTTTCATTAGTCAGATTCACAGGTCACCAAACGAGTCGCAGTGAGAAGCCAAGGTCGGTGCCCTTAGCCACAGGGCTGCCTTTTCGCGGGCGGTAAGAGCAGGCGTTTGTCTATATGCTTGCACACGCAGACACACCCCTTCCCCACACACAGCCTCGCAGCCAGGCGGGCTCTGTACGGCCGTGGCCGGGGTTGTTTTAAGCATTTAGGGGCTAACAACAAGGTTTGTTTTCACACTTCAGTCAGGGGAGCTTTATATCCTAAAGACAGTAGGTAAAATATTTATTAGGAAGAATATCTATTTTTAACCAAGTATGATTTCAGTTCCATTATTTATGCATGTGCAGCGCACAGACTTCCGCGCTCATCTCCTTGCAGTAAATGTGAATCGAAGACCTGAGGCTGGAAACGGGAATTGGAGCCTGGGGAGGGAGGGATCGGGAGGCAGGTGAGAAGGGGGCGGCTGGTGTTACGTGCCAAATCCAATACACATCAAAAATGATTCATAAAATCGACTCCATCTCGTAAACGAATCCCAGTCACCTCCCTTTGCAAGAAAGAGAACCGTCGGGTCTATTCCGAGCGCTGCCGGGCTCTTCCTAACTCGCTTCCTTTACATGCATGCGGGCAGGGAAACGTGCACCGCGCAGGCGCTGCCCCGCCGCCGCGGAGGAGCACTTGTACCATTAAACCTGTGGGATCGGGTTCAACAGAGCACGTGCCCGACCGCTGCCGAAGGCGCTCCAGTACAAACCACCACCTCGGGGTAACTGCTGCCGCAGCTTCTGCGTTCCCAGCAGTTTGCCTGCGGCTCGGGGACCGGGGCGCTCTCCAGGAGGAACAGGAAATCAGAGGCTTTCCCCCCCCCGGGCAGGAAGGAGCTTGAGGAGACTGAGGACAGAAGATGAACCAAACGTGAAGCAGAGGAAACCACCACAGGGCCACTAACTCTTACTGCATCTCATTTTGCTTCCACAGAGGGGGATACAGACCTGTATGGATGCAGCCACCCCACCCCACGCCGCCCCGCGGTCCCCGCAGGGCAGCCTCCTCTCCACCCTGCAGGAAGGGCACAAGCGTCCCTCTGAAAACCCTTTCTGCCTGCGTTGGAGCATCCCACGGCTGACACAGAGGAAACCAGCACCCACGTTACTCTAGGAGACGCAGCGGGCTGAGGGTCGTGGCCGGAGCACTTTGCGTGCCCGTTGTCCCCAGCTGCCCCTGACGCCGACACAACGTGCCGTTATGAAGACACTCGGACTGCCTTAAAATCACGGGAGACATAAAACCGGTGCTCAGTCAGGAGTGCTCCATTAGGAGTATGACAGGGATTCTTCTTCTCTTCTCATGTTGAAAAGGCCAGAATAAATACTAGGTTAAAAATCTCCCCTTGCCCTTTCAGTAGAAGAAATGCTTTGGCATCAGGGGAATTTTTTGTCACCAAAGAAAAGGAGAGAGGGAAAGAAGAGGTGATGTAGCAGTTCACAAGAGAAAATCTGGGAGTTCTATCTTTTCTCTTTGCCACCACTGAACTATAAAAGGGCAAGTTTCTTGATGAATCAGTAGCTGTAGAGTTTAGTTAATGAGGGTATCTGACATCCTTGGATACAAGGTAGTAAGGAGGCTGGAGGTAATTTAGACTGTGAAGCACCGGCTGCATTTCACCCCAAAGGCGGCTTTAGTTCACTGACAAACGTAAAGATTTCTGTGTTCCTACTTGCACAGGGGAGACTTAAATGGCCACTCCGAACACCGACAAAAACTGGTCGCTTAATGGAGATGCTTTTCTCATAAAGCTCGAGTGAAGCTGCACTCAATACATTTGGGGATAGGATAGATTAGATAGTTTGTAGGATCCGTTAATAGAGTTCTCAAACCCCTTCGCTATCCATCTCAATGAAAGGCGTTATGTAAGTGTAAGCCCATTTGTTATCATTATCTCCCTCTGTCCCTCCGCAGTCTGGATAATTTGCTAGGTTATCGGGCTATGTGTGTTTAAAAACACATGATAGACGCCACCTCAGCAGATATTCACCAGTTTCCTCATTATTAAGACCAGAAATGTTTCCTTAAACACTCTGCAGCTATTACAGATCAGGATCAGCTCTGACTCAGCGACAAACCACCCCGATACACTAGAAACAGCAGCCAGTGAACTCTGCTGGCTCCTCCTGAGCCTGTCAGAAGCGCTCAGCCCAAACGTCCTCGCTTCTGGCATATCTTTTTGCAGTCACCTAGCCAAGTGCCCCTTCCCATTCCCACGCAGGGCAGGCAGGACTTGGCATTCCCTTTAACCACAGCTGAGCTGGCTAACCAGAAGTAATTCAAGATTTTACGGGAGGTTCTCATACCGTCTTCTTTTGGGGCTTGGGGATGTGGGAGTTATTTCTCGGAGCAGCCTTTGGAAATGCCTGTGCAATGACACAGGGATGGCTTCAGAATCGCAGCAACTGCGGTTGGGTTTCACGATGGCCAGTAAAAGAGGCAACAACCAGGAGACTTGGATCCAACCAAAAGCAACCCTGAATGGAAAAATACAGCCTGGGTTGGTCCGCGTAGCGTTAACCACGAACATTGTTTCAGATGGAGAAAACCAAAAATCTCTTCCTACACCCAGGGAACGTCACTGCCCATGGAACCAGCACGTTTCCCTAGCGCTCTTTTTACCGTTCCCGTGAAATACATCAGTCAAAACCTTTTCCGTATGCCCGGGATATTTCAAACTCAAATTCCTGATACAGAGTCACACAGTGATCTACATCTATTTTCTAAGTCTTGGTGGGTTTCATGGCTGACATGTTAGCTGCTGATATTCTAAGAAATTATGTGACTAGTCTTATTATAATTAATGGAAGTGAGGCAAACATACACACAAACTTCTCTTTCTGTCATTTACGCTGGGGAGCATCCATACCGCTGGAAAGTGAAGGTTTTTCTATGTGGTAAAACAAGCACTACATAAAGTGTGAATTTATAGTACACTAATGACTTCCCATTAAACTGCTGATTGAACAGTCGGGATGTGGCAAGCATGAGAAGCTTACTCCACTTCCAAAGGCTATGCCAAGAGTTTCTGTCCTTGGAAGCAGTGCAGCACAGCTAGCGTATTCTGGACTCACGGTTTAATCTATTTTGCATTCCCCACGCAGGAAAGCCCGAAGAAGTACGAGCATAAGGCCGTCGGCCCCACAGACCCACGCCGACAGCATTATTATCATGCATGCGTGAAGCAGGGCGGTGCTGATGCTCTCACGTTTGGATGGCACTGCCGGGCTAGAAGCCCAAAAAGCTGTAACAGGTAATGAATGTGCGCTGCTCCGGATGGAGGAGCCCGGAGTTCTGCAAGTCCATCTTTCACCTCGGAAAGAGCCGGTGTTTCAGGGCTTCCCCCGCCAGCTCAGTCCTGTCCAGAGCCAGCTGGGAAGCCCCTCCGCGGGGCTCCTGCCATTCCTCCCATCTTCAGCTCAACAAGTGCCAGCTCCGCACAGCAGCCACGATGTCTCCAGCTTCAGTTACTGCCTGGAAATGCCTGTGTCGTTCCAGTTACACTTACTATCTCTGCAGCTTCTTAAGCCTCAAATCTTGAAAAGGAATCAATAACACACCCAGCCCTAATGGCAACCTTGCCAGCAAAGATTCTTCCACGCCGTAAGAGCCCCTTTTCCCCACTAAAAGCCACCCTTTACATAAGGGTCAGCCCTCCAGCGGGCAAATGCAATGAGTTCCTACGGCATTACAGCATTTTATCTCTCTTGTCTTTTGAACCTTGCTGTGCTCTAACTCCGAACCATCACGAACACCAGCACAAACTGACTTTGGCACAGACAATCCGATCTCTCACTCACCACAAAGGACCAGAGCATTCCTCCCTCTGGGGGAGCTTGGCCCCCCCGAGACCTCACTACCTCTGCTCCAGCTTCTTGCTCGGGAGCACGTGCCAAGGCGCAGACCGTGCCCCTACACCTGCACTCGCACACGTATCTGCCCGACCCAGACTAGCCGCCCCTCTGCCTCGTGTGCGCCTGCAACTCCCTCCAGACTGTCCTGCTGTACATCCATCCTCCCTTCAACTCCATCCCAAAGGTGCGCAGGGAGGCAGGCCCAGCCTCCACGCACATTAACATAACAGAGCAGAGAGCGTGGGAGAACGAGAGCAAGAGGCTGTGCAAGATAATAAATAATCACGGAAAAAAACTAGGGCACCAACAGCATCTCTGGCTTTTGATGTTTGCTTCTCATCCTGCCCTGCCTTTTCTCCTGTGAAAAGGGAACTGCTGCGAGGTGGGAAGAAGCCCCAGAGCAACGGGGACACAGGGCTGTTTCTATTCAGAAGCGCCTAGCAGGATTACAGATAAATATTGAAGCTATCAAAGAAGCTTAAGGGATTTAGGAACCCACTCCCCATTATTATCCTCTCTGGGGGGAGGGGAAGCGATCTTTTGCAGAGACCTGCGGCAAACACCAGGACGGGGCTGACTCCCGAAACACCCCGCTCTGCCTACAGATCTCCCCTCCTTTGTCAGACAGGGGAAAAAAGGACAAATGTGGGTTTTATAACAAACAGAGGCACAGTCTGTCACTGGTGGGTGCCTCAGCGAGCGGGCAGGCTCTGTGCAGAGCTCCCGGGCTGGACCGTCCCCGCGTTAGAGCCAGGCTGGGCGCAGGAGCAGCAGGTTGGGTCCCACGGCCGGGACAGCACAGGGAGGTCCGTGTCCTGCTGAGGAACTCGGCTCCGTCGTGCGGCCGGCACCCCGCTTTCTCTTACAGCAGGTAAATCCTGGGAAAAGATGAAAAGTGACTGGAGGGATGGTCTGGAAGGAAAAGCTGTTGGTTCTGATGTGGGTGTGTGCGTGGACAGGGTGGAAATTACTGTACCAATTAACGCTGGAACTGAGAGGTGGATGTGGGATGTTTTAAACCTGCCTCCGCCCAAACCTGCTGCTGAAGCGTCACAACAAAACCTCATTAACAAAACATGACAGCAGGCCCTATGCCTCCTCCCGTCTCCCAGCTCCTGCTGTAGGACAGCTTCACTGACGGTAAGGAGATTTTTAATCTGCACCAGTGTAAGACAGTGGAGAAGGATGTCTGTGATCTCTACAGAGGCGCCAGCATCCTCTGCGCTGGGATTCCTGGGCTCACAGGTAATTCCCCAGGAGCCTGCACGAGTTCCAGCCCAGCTCCTGCCCTGCAGCCCGGGGCCACGGCCCGTGTTTCGTGCTTCTGCGCTCCTCGCAAGTGACCGTCTCCCTCGCGCGTAAACTAACCCCAGACCAGCGCGTGTGCTGCAGTGGGGCGCAGTGGGGATGGGGTAAGGCCACGTCTGTGCTCACATGCAGCTGCTAACCAGAGACACAGGTTAATGCTTAATTCTGTACTCAAAAAAGAAAAAAAAAAAAGCAGCATCTCGCAGCTGGCAGGAACCCAGAGGACACCGTGCAGCCAGATGCCGAGCCCGAGCTCCCGCCCTCTCTTGGTGCAGCCCGCTGGATCCCTGCGCAGGGAGCATCACCACGCTACCGAGCCCCTTCTGCAGCTCTCCCTGCAATTTTGGCTAATGCAAGATCAGTCCTCAAGCAGCCAAAATGGTTTCTCTGCTACACTTTTAAGGGAATGCTGCAGTTTTAAACCACAAATTAAATTTTTAATGAAACTTCATAACTGTTGTACCCAAATGTAATGTAATATTGATAGGAACTGTGCATCCAGCTAGCATGAGATTGCCCTAGAAAGCTTTTTAGGATGTTATGCAATATATAGCTAAATTAATTATTTGTAATGAAAGGATCTGTGTCCCTACAGCATCACTGAGACCTACTAGTACAAAGAACACACTCCTCGTTCTCACTGGATGTAAATGTCAGGCAATTTAGAAGGAAACCGACTTTCAAGATGGGAACAATGAAAGAAAGGGAAGGAAAAAAGGGTGAATGTGTGTGAGAGAGAGGGAGAAAAACAGAGAGGGAGAGATCTGCAAAGAAAGACTGCAGCAAAATGCAGCAAAATCCCGAACTCCAGTCCAAAGTGTTTGTCTGTTGCAGAAGGGAATACTCCACCTTACACACAGCGTTTGTACTAGCTGCACACCATGCTCAAGCTGTTCCAATGGCAGCTGTACATTTTAGAAGGCGTAAAAAAAAGATTTTGCATATACGCTGCTCTGCAAACTTCGCCGTGGAGCAGCGCGGGGATGGGCGCGGGTTCCGTGCGTCCCTCCTGGCTGCGCCAGGCAAAGGGTCCTGCTCCCTCCGCGGGCGGGCTCCGCACAGACGGCGCTGCGGGCGGGCGACCGGGGATCCTGTCCTTGCTGTAGTCTCCCTGAGAACAAGCCCGTATCTCAAACCCCCCAACCAAACAGCCTCAGGGCCACGGCCACCTCCTGCTTGAAGCGTGTTGGGATGGGGGCGTGCAGGCAGGCTGGAGGGGACGGTCCCTGCGGGAACCTCAGACAACGGACACAGCCAGCCGCTCAGCTGCGTGCCAGCTAGATGCACAAACAAAAGGAGCTGGGTTTCTCGCTCAGTGAAGTCTACCCATTACTATTTCCCATCGCAAAGCTATCTCCATCCCATAATGGATCACATTGTTCCCGCTCCGCAGAGGAGAGTTAAACGCGGCATCAGCATTACCCCACCGGAGATGTTTTATGTACAGCGTGCTGCACAAACAGGAGAGAAAGCTTCCACTGCCTGCTCCCTAGGGCTCCAGCTCCTGGGATTAAAGAGATTTGTCCACTTAAAAAAAATGTCCTTTATGCATTTGTAACTCTGCTGTTCTCACAGCAAGGTTAGCTCCGAACGGGTCGAACATTTACATACCTCACCTCCACACTGGACAACTGGCGGTGGCTGGGGGCACTGGGAGCCAGGGCTCCTGGTGCCTGGGGGGAGCACCCCGGACTGTCCGAAATGATACTCGTCCATCACAAATACAAATGTGCCTGCTGGCTCCTGTTCAGAGCTAAATCATCTCCAAGGGTCCTTGATAGCTGTGCTCAGCTCTTTTCAGCGAGGGAGCGATAAATCAGCTCGCTACAGAAAGCGCTTTGGAAGAGGCACGAGAAGAGTTAAAAATAATAGGGGCTCATTATTCCGCTATACCCATACAGCTCCTAAATCTACAAAAGCAATAACGGATCCTACTGCATCATTCAATGATTCTGGGAAAGCTGAAATCTTGATCATATTTTCTAGTTCTTTCTTTGCATTAGGAGACACAGGGATTATTTTGCTTATCTATTGTAGTGCAGCTTTGCTGTTTTTTCCTACCCAGGTATTTATTCGGTCTCCATCACCATAGTATCGGAGTGTTTATTTTATTGCACCTGTCACCTTGGTCTCATCTCAGCATAATGTACTGTGGATGACAAAAGATTCCTGGTTAAACTGGTTCAGTGACACGAACAGCTTTGTCAATACCATGCAGATGTTAACAGAAGTGGGTACCAATTCAGCTGCCTCCCCGACCACTTCCACGCTGGTGTAATCGTGTTGCCTGCAGTAACATTATTTTTGGTTTGTGTTCCTGCCTGTGGCAGAAGAATTAGACCTGCAGTCTTTTCAGCCTTTCCCATAGCATCCCTTTTCTCAAAAAAAAAAAACCCAATCCACTCACCCAATGCCCCCCCCCCAAAAAAAACACCCCAAACTCAACAATCCAACCAACCAAACCAAAACCAACTCCAAACCAGCACAGAAGGAAGCTGGTCTGCACAGTAAAACACATCCTGCCTGTCCCCCTCCTTCCCTCCTCTCTGCTCCGTCCCTGTTGCACTGAAATGCTGCACAGCACAGCGACCAAACAGGAGGAAAAGTATCCAGGACAATAAAGCCAGAAGTGAAGAACGTTGTGGAAGTGCAGATTTCTCCCCAGCATTTCCTGCAGCAAAGCACCCAGCACCAGAGCTGAGCTCCTCACATGTTTCAGGGGGCTCTGAACCGCCGAGCGGCAGGGAGAACCAGAAGCCTGAGACACGCTTCTGCGTCATAGAACTCTTGGGGCTGGAGAAACCCCTGCAGCAGAAAAGGCATCGAATCGAGTCACAGTCACAGGTCTTGCTGTGAGCAGCTCGGGGTGCTCCTGCTCCTGGGGAGGGCTCGTCAGGCCCACAGCAGAGGGGAGACGAACAGGGAGAAACTACCATGGGGTGGTGTCCTACATCTTCTGCGGATCCACGGACTGAAAGCCCGCTGACCCACTTCACTAATCAAAATTAATTGCTTCACATTTCACGGGATAACCTGGCATTACGTAAACCCTCCAGCCACGCTGCAGTGCAGGCTGGGTAGAGCAGGCAGTGAACTGCGCTGCCAGGACCGAACTCACCTGCGGTGAACCAGAAGCACCTTTACCTGGGCAGCCCACGGGCTCCCAGCAGTTTGGGCACCTCCTAACGCGGTACAGGACCATGGAGGGGAGACACGGACAAACCCAGCAGGCAGGAGACCCTCAAGGAGCTGGGGCCGCGGGGACAGGACGGTCCTGCACGCGCTCAGGTGTCTTGGCCGAGGGACGGCTGTGAGGAACAAATGCAGGGAGAAGCCGCACACTCGCTTCCCTGACTGAAGGGGAATCGGCCTTGGCTGAAGGGCTGGAGATGAGAAAAGCCACGAACTACCTCCTCCAAGGACAGATCCAAATGTTACTGGGGTCGGTTGTTATTTTCCCTGATTAAAAAGGAAGAAGATGACCAGCAATTGCTCTCCCATGCGCCCAGCAGAGCTGCGCACCAGCACCCCTTCGCTGCACCTTATTCCCGAGGACAGCAGGGACTGCCGGGCCCGTCCGTGCACCCGCTGGGGCCGGCAGCCTTCACCCTTCTGCCCTCCGGACTGCGAGCGCTCGGCTTCGCGTCCGAGCGAGCTGCTGGGGCTGCGGGCAGAGCCCCAGGCCCC
>VWZZ01004231.1:40718-56925 GCA_013399095.1 Psophia crepitans | reverse complement strand
CAGCCTTTCCCTCATCCACCCATGCTGGCCAGGTCTGATCCCCTGGTTGTCACGTACATACCGTGTGATTGCCCTCAAGATGACTTGCTCCATGACCTTCCCTGGCACTGAGGTCAGGCTGACAGGCCTGCAGTTCCCCGGATCCTTCTTATGAGCCTTCTTATGGATGAGCGCCACATTAGCAAGCCTCAAGTCATCTGGGACCTCTCTGGTTGACCATGACCACTGATAGATGATAGAGAGCATCTCAGCAATCATATCTGCCAGCTCCCTCAGCACCCTCAGGTGGATCCCATCTAGCCCCATGGACTCGTGGCAATCCAGGTGGAGCAGTAGTTCTCTAACTGTTTCAACCTGAATCATGGGGGGTTTATTCTGCTCCCTGTCCCAGACTTCCAGATCAGGAGGCTGAGTACCCCAAGGACAACTGGTCTGAATATTGAAGGCAGATCTAATGCTCTGGCTTACCTGAAACATCTAAGCAGCATAAATAGATAAGACTTAAGACCTTCAGGAAACTTATTCCTTTCTGGAGTGGTGGCTGAAGGCTGGGAGGTGCTGTAGGGCCTCACGTATCGTACCAGGCACCTCTGTTGGGAAAGTGAATCATGTCCCTTACCTCAGCTAAATCCCAGACATCCAGTGTACCCTTTCTTGTTGGGTCTTAAAAATATTTCATGTTCTTTCTTATATTGAGTCTTGCTATTAAAAAAAAATATATATAAATGAGCTCATCTGTTCTTTTGACTGCTTTTCAGCAGCATCCCAAATGAATTCTCAAAGGAAAACGAGCTATTTCACGGATGAGGAAAGCGTGGCACAGAGAGGTGAGTTGAGATGCCTGTGGTCGTCCAGCAGGCATAGCTGGGAACAAAGCCCAGTTCTCTTGACCATCAATCCCGGCCTCTAACCACAAGGTGAATCTGTGCATCCCAGCCTCTGATCCTCACATCTAACACAGGAGCTAGTAGAGTCCAGCAGCTGGCTGAAGGCTGTCCTTTTTCCCATAACTGTAGGTTGAAAAGTAGTGAAGTTTCCAACATTCAATTTGTCTAAGCCCCTAAACCCAGCCTCACTCTTGAACCTACCGGAGGGCAGAAGTCCTTTCCATCAATGTTTTGGGACCCTTAGAGGAAAGTTTGGAGCGTATGTCCATATTGCACACGGAAACCCCAGACCCATTTGCTGCAAGGCTCTGAAAATTTGAAACTTCCCTCTGCCCATTCCCCCTCCTGGCTTTGTGCATTGATATTCTCCACCATCACACTGCGCTGAGGTGACTCTGTGCACTGAATTTCAATCAGTGGGTAGGGGGTACGGTCCTCATACAGAAATCCATTAGAAGCCGCTTGCTATTGAAGGGCAGTGAACAGATAAATGTGATTGTCTGTGAGTCTGAAAACAAAGGGAATGTGCTGTGATTTTACTGGAAGCAAGGTACTGTCGGTGGAAGCAGGTCAATGTAAAATGACTCTCGGCTGCTGCATTGAAAAGTCTGGGAAAACGGAGATGAATAAGGAAAGCAATTTAGCTAGGAGGGATAAAAGGGGGAGGGAGGAGCTTTATTTTATTAAATTACAGCTGTAGCTTTCTGTTTTTAAAATTCATGGGATGCTTGAGAGTGAGGTCAGGATCCTCATTCGTTAAAGCTGATGTCCAAGCCCCATGCACAGCACTTCAGAGCAGAGGTTGCCCTTTCACACTGCGTTTCTAATCTGCTAGCCATCCCTGGGGCTTTCAGGGAAGGTTGATAACAATTTTCTGACAGAGTCTCTCAGCTTTAGCTGGAGCAGCCACTTCTCCCTGGGTGAAGGTGAGTCAGATAAAGCCTCCACAAAGACCTGTGGGTGGCTGTGTTGTAACGGAGGTCCCACACCTCATTATCTCTGTGGGTCCAGCCTTTAGATTTCCACTCTGCCACCTTTATGGTATGGAAATCCCTTGAATTAACACAACCAGACTGGCCTCCAGCTGTCAATCCCGAAGGCAGCTTTGCTGTCTTGTAGATCCTGGGTCGTATCTGCCAGTTCCACATGGATGTCTTGTACCTGGGGAAAGTCTGAGCACATGAATCAAGGTCCTGAAGCAGGGTAAGACAATCGCCACCTCCAACCCTAAACATCTTTGGGCCATTCACCTGGAATTGGTAGGTGCAAAAGTAAGGCAGTAAGTCCCACAGACTGTGCTGGCATCTTCACCTGCATGTTCTCAAAGAGGTTTAACATCCATTTAATTTTGACTCTGCATGATACCTTTCAGTGATGGGTTGCCCCAATTCCCAGCCAGGGTAGGATGCTTTGCAAGCTATAAACTTACCCAAACTCATCTTTGCTTCACATTTCTGTATCCTCCAAGCTTGAGATTTCAACTTTTCTGCCCAGAAGGCCTTATTTCACAGCCTTCAAATGATAACCATTGCATAACATTCCTGTCGCTAAGTATCATGTCTATAACTTACACTTTAGTGCAGCCCTCCAGAGTTTTACAGAACCATCAAATAGTGAGGATGACTCTTTGGTAAGTGGGGAAGTTGTCCATGCATTGATGTTGTTTTCTGCACTGTGTCCTCCTCTGACCTTGTCTTAAATTGGCATGAAGGAAGCTTGTAATTGCAACACAAAACATATGCCCAAAGCGCTCAGTTTTCTGCATGGTCCACAGTGTGAGCAGCACCAGTGCTTGAAACAGGAAGCAAGTCAAATGAGAGAGGAAGCACAGGACAACTGTAGGGACCTCCTTGTTTTAATTCCAAAGCACTTCCCCCTGCCCTTCATTTCTCTTCTCACTGAAAGTTACATTCCCTTGCTGCCTTGAGTCTCCCTGCCTTGACACTTCCACAGCCCACTAATCAGCCCACTTATAGTCCTCTCCACCTTGTGGAGTTGGCTGGGACCAAACTGAGGAGCTCTAATTCAGTTGGTTGATTCAACAGCATAGAGGCATCTAATGTCATTTGAGACACCCTTCGGTGCCTGAAACATCTGCAGAGGACTTGCAGATGTCACACAGCACCTGTGGGAGGCCAGGAGCAACTGAAGAAGGGGGGAAGCCAGACAGGGTACAGCTCAAGTGGTCCTAGTTATTTATGACTGGAATTATCTTTCTGAATCCCACTGAATATACTAAGGGTCCAGAAATATATTTGGGTCCAGAAATAATTTCAGTGCCCGAAGTTATCCAAGACTTTTACCCAAAACTGACAGATATGACAAAAGACCACCGAGAACGTAGAATGATCAGATCATTTAGGTTGGAAAAGACCTTTAAGATCATTGAGTTCAACACTAAACCTAACACTGCCAAGCCCACCACTAAACCATGTCTATAAGTGCCACATCTACAAGCCTTTTAAACACCTCCAGAGATGGTGACTCAACCACATCCCTGGAAAGCCTGTTACAATGCTTGATAACTCTTGAATAACTTTCTTGATGTCCAGTCTAAACCTCCGCTGGAGTAACCTTGTCCTATTGCTTGTTACTTAGGAGAAGAGACCAACACCCACCTCAACACTGAAGACCAGACAGGATATATCATAATGACTAAGGTGGAAACAGGCATCTAAATCCAGGCAGCTGAAAGCTGCCCTAAATCTCTGATGAACAGCTCAAACATCAGACTCTCATGAGGACGCAACACTGTAAGTATGGAAAGGGAGTTCTCTGACTCTGGAGCTGAATCCCACCATAGAGTGTCGACAAGTGTACTTGAGATGCTGTCTACACACCTTTGGAAGTCAGTGGAGAAAATAGTCTCTCTCACAACACAATTCATCCCACTTTGGAACAAATATCTGTAAAAGTTCGGAATCATACCTTAAAATACGTAAATAGCTCCACAGCAGCCACACAAGTCCTAGACATGAGAATAAAAAAATGTGAGCCCTCACTGCTCCTCCTGCCTGTTCCCTCATGCTTCTCCACCCAAAACACAGCAGATAGCATGTATTTTCTTCTGGCTTTCTGGGTCCTATTTACCTTCTGCATCAAGTTCACACTTCTCACCCTTCCCTTGCAGTCATGGCAGGATTATAGACCTGCTCTCATTTCTTACCCTTCTGCATCCACACAGTCTTTGCTTCAAGAATAAAGCTACTGCATACCTCCATCTTCATCCTAATTCCTCTCTCAGGACACTCTGTTCCCTGCCTGGCATGTCTTCACTCAAACACTTCCTTAAAATGGACACTGGAGTTGGGTAGCTGACACATCCCATAATTGAAACAAAAAAGGGGGAAAAGTTTGACAGATATTAAATTTGAATCAGTGCAGTACATCAGCAATGATGTACTACCACTTGATGGCCTGAAGACCTGATGGGGCTGGAAGAGGGTCCAGCCTTCAGTGCTTCAGTGCTGTTTTTGCACCAAGCACAAGCTTACGGGTGCTGATTTTACTTTAAAAATCACATGGTGACAAATATGCATGTCCTGTGGGCTAAATAAAAACACTGCAAAGCCCCTTGTGGGTGACTGATCTCTTTAGAAGGGCAGATGACCAGCTGTGATCAGTCAAGTCCTGATTTCACCTTTCCACCATGTAGCAACACATGGTGTGCCACGTGTTTTGGTTCTATCTTAGAGAGAGCAACCAGAAATGCTGCTACTATCTCCCATGGGGTTTTTTTTTCAGCTGGGCTACAGCAATGAAAGATAAGACTGATATTGCGGAGTGACCAAGCTGTTGGAGTGATCTGAAGTCATGTGGCATTAATGAACCAGAGAGCTTAATGTTAAACTTGTCTTTTAATCATTAAACATCTTCTAAATAGCATTAATCTGAATCTCGAAGGAATTGCTCTTCGAAAGACTTTGATCCCTGCCTTTTGGGGAACAAAGCCTTTTGGGAGTGATTTTAAAATCACTTTTCATTATAACAAATATGATAAATTGAAGAGAACCAGCACTTCTCCTTGTTTTCACGGTGCTTCAAAATAGGCCAAAGATTTCTTCAGAGTTAGCCAAAAAAGGAAATTGCAAACACCTGAATTCTTCTTATTTTATTGAAAGTTTTTATTTCCACATGTGCTTACGAGATATTACGCCAACCTTCACTGCCTTGCCCAGAGTCAGCCGTTACAGAAAATGACTTCCCAGAGCATATTAGAAGTTGGCATGAGGCAGAGATAAGCCTCATAAGAAGTCGAAAAGAGTTCAAAAGAGCAAAATGAGGACAAAAGGCAAGAAGGACCTATGATACAAAAATGCAAATGCATGAGGCTGAACAGAGAAGCATGTGAGATGCAGCTGTATCTGCTCACTTTAGACCTTGTGGAAGGGTAGGTTGTCTAGACTGTGCAGCTGATAGGAGGAAGGGCAGCAGGAGGGAAGGAGACAGCATGGTCTGATAACAGTGACTGCAGTTCCCAACTGCCTAAACCCATTTGCATCCAGGCTTCTGCATCCCTCTACGTTTTTGGGCACAGCTTTGCCTCTTGCCCTTGGGACTGTGCTCTGGGATGCTCTGGGATGAGAATTCATTCTTAACCTGTCCAGTGGGATGTCAAATAGTGGAGTGGTCCCTGTCCCCCAGTCCTGTGACTACCGGGGGATGCAGAAGATATCATTCTATGGATGCACCGAAATCCCAATATTTATATTTTGTAATCCTACAGTTCATTACCAAATGTTTCTGTGGCTCTGGCTGGCACTTGCAGTCACGCCTTCAGTTTAGGTGGCATGCAGATTAGGCATAACCATGTTAACTGGAAATAAGGATTTAACACATGGCTTAAGCACTACTGGCCCAGGGTAGCTGTGGCTCTGTGGAGCTCACAACACATTCACCAAGCATTTCCTCAGCTTCTTGAGCAATTGACATCACGTCCTGCAGCTTCACTGAGATGATCAGAGAGGGTCCCACAGCCTGAGTCCACTGGGATGTGCTTTCTCCAATGAGAATGGGGAGGACAGGGCAGAGGTAAGTCTGTAGCCCTCAAGCTGAAGATCTCCCATTCCTACAAACCCTGCACTGCTAAAACAACAGTCAGGGAACTTGTGCTTCTGGAAGGCAAAGAGTGTTTGGTGATTTCACCCAACGAACAATGTAAACACCTAATTTCAGGAAGTGCTGGTGGAGTCTGAAGCCAAGAGCAAGAGAGGACAGAGTATCATTCTCCTCGACATGACCTCTTTCTGGCCTTCCTCCCCCTGCAGTGAGGAGCACAGGCCCACAGCATCACCAGGGCCTAGATGCTCTCATAGATGTGGTCTCAGGGTCTTTGGCATGGGCACTGTGTCTCTCTTAAGGCCATTCTTGTCTTTAGAGGTAACTGCTTACCTTCAGGCTCTGTAAAATGACAGTAATAATTACAATAAGAATGATGAGCATCTCAATAAAGTTATACTCTACCCACCAGAAGGTTCAGTTGAGAAGAAATGCAACCAAGATTTTCTTGAAACCACAGCATCAAGTTTGGGATTTCTGAGAGGCTGAAGATTATGGAAAGCTTTTCTCATTGACTTTGGGAAACTGGAGAAAAGGTTCTGGCACAGGACCATCTCATTGGGACATTCCTCTTAAATTTGTTCACACACTTCCCCACAATCTCTCTTTATGTTTCATACACATAGCCCTCAGGGGTAAAAGATGTTCTCTAAGGCTAAAGAGTTAGAATCACAGAATCATAGAATCATAGCATGGTTAGGGTTGGAAGGTACCTTGAAGATCATCTTGTTGCAACCCCCCTGCCATAGGCAGGGACAGCCTCCACTAGATCAGGTTGCCCAAAGCCCCATCCAACCTGGCCTGGAACAATTCCAGGGATGGGGCCTCCACAACTTCTCTGGGCACCCTGTGCCAGGGCCTCAGAGTTTTTTATTTCAGATCGAAGACAGGTTAAAAAAAAAGAAAATCACGTGGCAAAGACGAACACAAAATGAGTCACGCTGCGAAAGGACGCACCTGAAAGGAAAACTAAAACAGCAGCTTCCTCCTTGCTGCAGGCTGCAATGTGCCGCTGCGTACGAGGAGCTGAGAGGAAAGTGTGAGTGTGTCCTTTCTGCTCCACATCTAATGTCAAAACCAAAGTCCTGGACTCCCCCACTGCTCACACCCTCCGTTTCCACAGCCAGGGCTGCAGTTGCAGAAGTGAAAAAAAAAAAACCAAACCCAAATTAAACTTTGCTACGCTTCAGCACAGGCAAGCAAAAGCTTTGTGTCAAAAATACGTGATGTTGCAAGTGACAGCAAGCTTGGACCACAGACAAAGTTCCCACAGTGAAGTGAAACTTGATCGTCTTTAGCAGATTGGACATAAACATGCCGGCTTCAGTTGAAGTCATCAGACAGACGTTTTATCTTCACTGACGCAGGAGAGAAGAAATCTTCTGTTTACCCAGTCCTCTGCTTGTCTATACAAAGCCCTGCATCACTGCAACTAAGATGGACTCATGAGGAAAACCTGGAATGTAAAACAAAAAAAGTTAAAAAAAACCCTGATTTGGGGTTCTGTTGTTGGCCTCAGCCCCATGTTGTTTCAGACACCCACCAAGACACCTGGACCACAGGCAGCTCAGCCTGAATTTATACTTGGTACAGAGCAGCAGGGCCTCACACATCCTTGGTTTCTCTTCTCCCCCTCAACGTTTTCCCCTTTCTTCTACTTATCTAGTGATGAAAAGCCTCCCAGTAGTGAAGTCAGTAAAAACAAGGAAGAAAAATAAAAACCTGTATGAATTTTAGCAGGCAGTGACTACTAAAAGGTGACAATCCTAGCTTAAAAAACGATGACTCCAAATTTTTTATCTGCAGCCATCTGACGAATTCAGGCAGGATCCACAGGGAACTTCTGCCCTTCCAAAGCTGTGCAAGAGCACCCTCTCAGCCCACGTCCTGAGCCTTTGAAGCCACTGGGAATTCAAGGCCCCCAGCACCATCCAGCCCTAACCCATACATTGCAAGATTGGGTCTGGTAGAGGAATTAACAGGGATGGAAATAGGTTGCACTCCCCCCCAACCCCCCGTGGAGGCACTGATTGCTTTTACAATTAGCTGAAGCTGTGAAGAAAGATGATAGTTTACATTCCCAGACCCTGGGTCGTATCTGAGTGTGTTGTCTCCCTCCTCCTTTACACCGTTAGGCGACTGCAACAGGGAAATGCTCTGCCTTCGTTTGCCAACCAAGCCCAACACCGGCATTTAATCCAAGGCCGTGGTTTGCTCTGAGCACCAACCAGCTTCTCAAGAAGCTGACAGCAGCTTCCAACATCTTTCACCTTAATATTTACTTCTTTTTCTTCTGCTCCTATTTCCTGGCTCTGCATTTGCACGTGGCTCAGAAATTTCCCGGACCCTGACTCTGCGGTGACATCAGTTCCAAGACTTGAAATTAATAAATACCAGTCACTTGTTATGTCAAACTGTAATTACGGGGGAGGTGGGGATGGTTGTTTGGCTTTTTTTAGAGAAAGGACGTTGAGGTTCCTCTAAATCCATATTTGGACCTGAGCTGCAGCACGCCTGCTGTAAAGAATTGGTGTGATTTTAATGACCAAAGGAGAGAAAGTGGAACACCCTGATTTATTTCGGTCCCTGGTATCTCAAGACACAGGCAAGAAGTATGTATAAAGCAAACTGTGCCTTGAAACACCTGGTATAGACATAAGGCAAAAGTCCAGCAGAGCTTCGAGGTGCTGTGCGTGTCCTGAAGTCACCTCTGTGAGTGACTTCATCTCCATGAGACTTGGCAACTTAAAAAAAAAAAAAAAAGACAAGAAACAAGAAACAGTAAAGGTATTTGAGACATGCCTAGCATCTGCCTGCTCAGGCAAAGAGTAGCGACTGTATAAATACATCTGCTTTCCCTGCTTGATGTTGTACATTCACTTTTTCCTTTAAAAAGAAGCATTTGTCTCATCCTGCAGAAAAAGCGAAGGCAGCGCTGATGCACAGCGTTGGTGTCGGTGCTGTTCATAGTGGGTCTCAGTGCGGCAAGTTTTGCACCCGCCCCAACATAAGTCATCTAAAATCCTTCATCCTTCTACAGATGCTCCATTCCCACTGAGATTTACTTGAAATCACAGCTTTTCTATAGTTTTTAAGTTTATTATTTTAAAAACATTTTTTCTTCTCATAGTTTTCAGGTTCACAGCCCCGAAATCTCAGTTCTTGGACCAGATTTCTCTAGAGCCACTTGTAACCCCGACACCTTTTCTTTCCAGGACAAGGAGATCACCTGCCCACTGCAAGTGCTACCACGCAGCGTCGCCGGGAGTCACGAGCCCCGGGGACCTGCTGTGCCGTAGGTAACACACTCACACCCACGCGGTGGGTGAATTACGAGCTGTCACGGGAATAAGGCACAAGCCCGTTGAAAACGCAAGCGAGGCAACGCCTGTCCCGTTGGTACAGGAACCAACGAGTTTACAGAGCTGGAGAGATTCTTGCAGTGGCCTACAGCTTTCTCCTGAGGAGGAGCGAAGGGGCAGGCACTGATCTCCTCCCTCTGGTGACCAGTGATAGAACCTGAGGGAATGGCATGGAGCTGTGACAGGGGAGGGTTAGGTTGGCGAGGGTTAGAAGGCTCTTCACTGAGATGGTGGTCAGGCCCTGGAACAGGCTCCCCAGGGAAGTGGTCACTGCACTGAGCTTGGTTGAGTTCAAGAAGCGTCTGGACGATGTGCTCAGTCATCTGCTCTGATGACTCTGTGGAGCCAGGAGTTGGACTCGATGATCCTTATGGGTCCCTTCCAATTTGGCAGATTCTGTGATTGTTCTGTGACTATAACAGTGCTACAGCAGGAGACTTTTAATCTGGTTTACCAGCAGGTCATATGAATTTCAGTGGAGTAATTGAGTCTACCTCATCCCTTAAAAGAAAAAAAGAAAATCAGACTTCATAACATAAGATGTTATGAGAAACGCCCCTGAGTTCTGGTGAGGATATTTGGTTTTTTCAGCCTGGATTTCTTTTTCTTTTTTTTTTTCTTTTTTTTTTTTTTTTTTTTGGGTGTGCTTTTTAATCTTTTAATAACTCTGGAGTTATTTCTCTGTGAAAACTGCCGCCCTACTCACAAAAGGTAGAAATAATGCTCTTATGCAAAGGGGCACTTTTTTAATTTTTTTTTTTTTTTTTAATAAAGGGCAATTTGGGGTTGAGGGATCAAAACAGGCAGGTCCAGGTGGGGAAATCTTGCCTAGTGTTTGGAGGGGAGATATTGGCCAATATTGAGCTTTCAGGGCAGGGAACTTCTTGGCTTTTCCCCCCCAGGGTTGGTGCTGCTCCAAACAGGTTTATTGACCAGGTCTGGCCATGGGTTAGCAATGCTCACTGTCCCTCTCAGAACAATGCTGTTCTGCTCATGGATGGAGGCTGGAGCACCTTCCCAATGCTCCCCACATTTCTGGGTCTGGGTTTGAAGGCAATGAAAGCAGCTCTTCAAGGTGTGCAACTGTAAACCTGGTCTCTGCCATGAGCTCTCTCAGCTCTCCTGATTTACCCTCTCCAGCACCTAATGTGGATACAACTGCCTCGACACCAATCACTCATCATACCACAGGTCCCCATGAATTTCTGCACGGTTTCCTTGCTGATATTTAAGTATGGTGCTTTACACTGAACAGCTGGCACCCAGTGTGAAAGAAACAGGATTCAAAACATCCAACAGCTACATCCAGAACCATCCAACCTCACTTTCCACACAGCTCAGACCAAACCAAAGACACAGGGCAGAATTAACCCATTTTCCCACCAACCTCAGCCCTTCCCACGTGTGTTTTTGTGTGTGTCTTGGTCTCATCATCTCTATTGCAAAGAGGGCAGGAGGCTGCAGCAGTGAGTGATGTATCTGAGCCTCTGGATACATCAGTTTGAGTGAGAATGCAACAAAGGTGCTGCATGAGACTTCAACATGAGTTTTCAGACACCAGGACCGAGGGTGGGCTCTTGTTGTGCATGCCATCAGCAATGCTTGTCCATGGCTGCCAAGCTCAGAGCCACACATCACTGGAAGGGTATTCTGGGAGAAGACCCCCATATTCTGGACGGTCACTGCTGGCAATGGTCTAGGTGGACTGTCAGTCTGATCCTGTACATCTGCTTCCATGCTCATCATCTAGTCCCCTAATTTCACGTTTGGCATTGGACCGACCCTCTCTCATCCCGCTCTTGTGCCCATCTTGTGCACTGGGGGCAGGAAAGATGTGTCATATTTATTTGTTCAAAACAGGATGAAAATGACCACACTATGGCCATCTAGCCCAGTATTATGGTTGACAGCAGTGACCTCAGGGAAAATATGACAAGATAAACATACAGTCACATTTTTCCGGAATGCTATCCCAGTGAATTTGTCCAAATAACTTCCAAAACCCTGAAAGCAGCAGGACTCTCTCCGTGGCATATTTGGTGATGGAAAATATCTGCGGATATGCACAGTTTTTGCTTTTCATCCCCCGTGCTTTAAAGAGGCTCAGTCAAAGTCACTGCAGCTCTGAGAGCAGCACTCTCCCAGGGCAGGGGTGAAGGTCCCAGGGAAACAGGACAGCAGCACACAAGACAGGAAAACCTTGGATGTTAAAAATATGCCTTTTCTGTGGTCAGATTTGCGTTATTTGGGGATGATGGGAAATAAACAGGATTTTGCTTTCAAACAAATAGGATTTTGCCTGAGCCATGCTGTCTGGAGTAACTCTGGTAAGGCAGTCCTGCTGCACTAAAGCATGAGCAGCGTAGGGTGAATCCAGATGTTTGATGTGCTGGAAAAGAAACTCTTTGTGTCCCCAAAAGTAGTCACATCTGTGTTGTACGTTCTCACGGGCAGGTGTTAGATTTTGCTGCTAGGTGTGTTAGTTCTTTTAGTGTTTGGCTGCAAAGACCCCAGAAGAGAGGTCACAACGTGTCCGTGTCTCTCAAAGAAGTCTGAGCTTCTAAAGACGACTGAATAATTTTGAAATTTAAACCTTAAAAACTACTGGAAAAATTCCTTAAAATGACTGAAACTGTCAGGGCATTGTCTGAACAGCAATGTCAAGGTTTGGTTCAGGTCCCACTGCAAGGGAATGCTGCAAACCTGTGTGATGTTCTCAGCCAAGGTGCTACTTGAACAGAGCTTGCCATAGCAAAATAGGTCGCCTCACACCACCTCACTGAAACCATTTTTGCCTGCCATGTAGTAGAGAAGCAAAGGATTCAGTGGACATTGAATGGGTCCAGTCTTGTTCAATATATTCACCAGTGACATGGATGAAGAGGCAGAGTGTAATCCTCAGCAAGTTTTCTGATGATACAAAACTGGGAGGGGTGGCTGATACACCAGAAGGCTGCGCTGTCATTCAGTGAGACCTGTCCAGGCTAGAGACCTGGGCAGAGAGGAACCTAAAGAAGTTCAAGTGTAGGGTCCTGCACCCAGGGAAGAACAACCCCAGGCACCAGTACAGGTGAAGGGTTGACCTGCTGGGAAGCAGTGCTGCAGAAAAGGACCTGGGAGTTCTGGTTGACAAGCTTCCCATGAGCCAGCAGTGTGCCCTTATGGCCAAGAAGGCCAATGGTATCCTGGGGTGCATTAAGAGGAGTGTGGCCAGCAGGTCAAGGGAGGTTATCTCTCCCCTATACTCTGCCCTGGTGAGGCCACATCTGGAGTTCTGTGTCCAGTTCTGGGCTCCCCAGTTGAAGAAAGACAGGGAACTACTGAAGAGAGTCCAGTGAAGGCTGCAAAAATGATGAGGGGGCTGGAGCATCTCTTGTATGAGGAAAGGCTGAGAGAGCTGGGGCTGTTTAGCCTGGAGAACAGAAGACTGAGAGGGGATCTTATCAGTGCTTATAAATACCTAAAGGAAGGCTGTCAAGGGGATGAGGCCAGACTCTTCTCAGTGGTGCCCAGTGACAGGACAAGGGGCAATGGGCACAAACGGGAACACAGGAAGTTCCACCTCAATATGAGGAAAAACTTCTTCACTGTGAGGGTGACAGAGCACTGGAACAGGCTGCCCAGAGAGGGTGTGGAGTCTCATTCTCTGGAGAGATTCAAAACCCGCCTGGACGCAACCCTGTGCAACCTGTTCTAGGTGAACCTGCTTTAGCAGAGGAGTGGGACTAGATGCTCTCCAGAGGTCCCTTCCAACCCATACCAATCTGTGATTCTGTGATTCTGTGATTCTGTGACATGAGAAAAGTGTCATTTACAAGATCTTGGTAGGCCTAAAGTTTGGGCCAAGGCATGGTCATGGAAGTAAAACTGTCTTGGCAGTGACTTGGTCCCTGGAGACTCACCAGTGCCCCTGTGGGTGCTTCCCTTTTTCTGGAGTCAGCAAAACTAGCCTGTAAATACCAAGAAGAACCTGCTTCTCATCTTATTCCTGCTATTGGGAGGTGTTTCTCTCTAGGAAATCAGAGATTGGCATCATCAGTTATGCAGTGTTTCTGTCTGGCACCCTTCGTCAGTGTCACTGGGATTTTTGTTCCCATCCAATTCATTCAAGAGCTGGTGTTCCCATATGGGGTCTTCTTTCATAGTTTTACTCAGCCAACAGCTCAGAGAGACCTTGCTGGTCATAAGAGTCCTACTTTTTCTCTGTAATGAAAACTCCTTACATTTTTATTTTCCCTATTTCTGCTAAGGCAGGCAAGCAATAACAACTCAGCTCCAGCCTCAGCACATGGCTTTACTTGGTTCCCTGAGGAATGTCATCAAAGTAGAAGATGGCATCCACAAAAGACTTTCTCCCAGTTAGAAATAAAACCTGCAGCCTTGGGAAGGAGCAGAGTTCCACAATGTGATAGGTCTCTGTGGCCTGGAGACAGGACTGCAAACCCTTATGTGGGTTTCTACCTTCAGTTTTACCACCACTCCTCTCCTTGGAGCTGACTGCCTTGATCTAAGAGCTAGTTTGAAGCCCTCATGGCCCACTTGGTTGGATATACCAGGAGCTTAAAGTTGTCCATGCCTTGTTGTCCACAGTTGAGGTGTCTCAGGGTCTCTCATCGGTCCTCTGTCCAGAGGGAATGGTTCTTCCTGTGTATATCAGCCAATCTTTTGTGGATGTCCAGGGCAACCTCTGCACTTCACAGCTGTGTTTAGACAAATGAATCCCACCCCAGATGTCTGCTTCAGGGCAAGATGAATCTCTCTGTAGACATCATTGGCTCCATTGGTTAGATCTCGGCTGATGGGAACTTAGAGATCCATCTCACATCTAAAAACCCCAGTGTCAGAGTCTTCCTGTGCAAACCAGAGGTCATTATAACCCATTTCTGCCTCGTGTTCCTTTGCAGCCAGCAACCTGGAAAGGTAAAACTAATGACAGCAGGACTCAGCTAATCTGACATTAGCATAGAAGAGGAAGCCTTCAATGACTCTGACCCATTAACCCTAATCTCATAATTACCCTCTTAGTGATCAGGAAGTGTGCACTAATTGGCAGAGTGTTCGAACAGAAACTTGCACCTGATGCATGAATCATGGGCCTATCAACTCCTCCTTCCAGGCCTCATTAAGCTGGAACTGCAGCAGGTAATATTATGGTCTCCCTCTCTTTTGGATGGAAGTGGCACACAATTACATGAGAAAACGAGTCTTGTCTTTGTCCTGCACCATGTTGTCTTGTCAGCTGCTTAGTGGCACCACTGTCCCCAAAGAATTTGCATCACACAGTGTTCTATATGTCAGCTGAGGAGACTCCAGCCTGACTTTTTGGATGACACTAACCAAAAAGGGAAGGCTGATTCTCTTTTACATTGTCTCCCTTCTCATGCGAAATAACCTATAGCCCTTGGACAACCTAAGGCAGCCATGGAGCAATAACTTAAGACCATCAGGCCACAGGATCGACATTGCATGCATGTCTCGCCTTCTCCAGTCTTACTCCTACTTTGCAGGACTGGAAGTCCTAATGACCAAGCATGGTTGATCCTTCAAGAATTCTCCCACTGAAACTGAATTGCTCTAGATGGAAGGTTTGCTCCTCCTCAGAAGGAATGTGGGCTTCACCCAGCAAAGCACCTATCTATGGGTTTCCTATGGATGTCTCACGGGAGGGAGGCTGAATGGTTTACAAGGGCAGGATCTGCTCTGTTCCCAGTGCTGTTCTCACCAAGATGAAGGTAGACATTGGGAAGGGAAAGCCTCCTTCGTGAGGTCTGCTGGGCCCAATGGATTGGCAGGCCCATGGGAGGAGCATTCTGCTATTGCTGTTCAGTCACACCAGGGTTTTATCTCTCAGCGGTTCACAGAAGACTTCCTGAGGCAGACACAAGGTGCGCAAGGTCCAGGTAAAGGTATCATCCTTCCATGTGTTAATCATCTCCAGGAGAGGAGCTGTCTCTGCCTGCCATCTTGAACTTCAGCCCCAGGAGATTTCACAAAGCTGGACTAACTGCAGAGCACCAACAGGGAACAACACAGAGGGGAAAAGAGCTTTGGGCTTTGCAGACTTTCACTTTTCATCTCAGGTTGACAGTGCATTCACTGCAGAGGTGCCTGGGACCAAACAAGCTGATTTTCATCTGTGGGGTCTTGTGCAATGCTCAAGGGGAAGAGCCAGATGCAAACAGCCATTTCATTTCCCATCACCATTCCTATGGAAGGTTAAGCATTTCTAGTCAGTGAGTCTGATGAGTCCTGTGACCAAGAAAAACCTACTGTAAGCAGGGAGTGCCTTTATTCTTTCCCTTTCTGTTTCTCCTGGGGATGTCACACTGACCATTTTACCACAAGGCACAGCATTTTGCAATACTCACACCAGCTTGCCCAGTGCTCTCCACAGTGCTCAGTGTGCAGAACTGGTCTGGGACAATGACCAGCACCTTGGTGCCCTGGGCCTCACTTAGCAGGTGACTATACATGTGGAAATGCTGCACTGGTGAATTTTACAACACTTCTGCACCTGCTAGAAAGGATCCTGTGGTACTCCTTACCATAATAAGGTAGCTTTTTTCTCTTTTATGAGTTAATGTTGCAGCCAGAGGAAACAGCAGTGTGGGATCAGAGCACTTCAAGGCTAAAGGCATCCCCCGTGCATCAAGCCCGGCACTGCCAGCTGGTCTAGAGAAGTGATTGTCCCACTCCACACTGCGCTGGTGCAGCCTCATCTCGATTACTGGGTGCAGTTTTGGGTGCCACAGGACAAAAAGGGCATAAAACTATTGGGGAGTGTCCGGAGGAGGGCAACTAAGGTGGGGAAGGGTCTACAGGGGAAGACTTACGAGGAGAGGCTGAAGTCCCTTGGCTTCTTCAGCCTGGAGAAAAGGAGGCAGAGGGCAGAGCTCATGG